>LPNX010128774.1:497717-527382 GCA_001517045.1 Pseudotsuga menziesii
TCTGCTACAGGCATGTAAAAAGCACCTTCTTACTATGTTTTTGGGTGTCTGTTTATTAGCCATTTAAATCATTGTTAATGTTATTTTTTTGCTATAATTTATGAGCATGTTATGTGAAGAATTGCCATTAAAATCTATGTTCAAGCAGTGATACATTATTCAAACAAAAATTCAAATCAAAACAGCAGTGAGGCATTATCCGTGTTGAGTTAAAAAGCTCCTACAACCTTTCCATGTAAATCTTGGGGTTGAAAATTCCCACCAATCCTATCATAGCTCCTACATATTTGTTTGAAGAAGGATAAATCGCTAGAACTAGACTTCAACTGTGGGAACAAATTGTATTAGTTTGGTTTTGTTTTATATACTGGCCGTACCATAGCCGTACCCAAAATCGAGGTACGCCGTACCATTTTCACCAAACGTACCCAATTTTTTTTATGAAGTACTCGGTACGGCAACACTGTTCATGGTACGTGAGGGTACGTCTGGGTACATACCATTGCCGTACCCAAGTACCCGGTATCGGTACGTGTACCCGACCCCTGGGTACGGGTACCCATGCAACACAGGCAGAAACCCTAATTTCACTTTCACTTTAACTAGTGTTTCACTAAAGTTAATTTAGATCACTTTAATTTATTTTCCAAACTAAAGTTAGGAAAAGTAAATTAAATACAACTGGTTTCCTAATTTAAGTCTTCTGCATGCAGGAAGACCTTCCTTGTTGCTACTATTTTAACACTCCCTCTCAATGAGTAAGGGATTCGGTAGTAACCCCGACTTGTCTTTGAATTTCACAAAACTCTGTCTACGAAGTGCCTTGTTGAAAATGTTCGCCACCTGCTCATCTGTCTGTATGTACTCCAACCGGATGGTTCCTTTCTGAACACCATCTCTCAAGAAGTGGTACCTGATGTCTATGTGTTTGCTCCGGTCATGGAACATTGGATTCCCAGATAGCCTAATGCCACTTTGATTGTCACAGTGAACTACTGTAGCCTCTAGCTCACACTCGAACAACCCTGCAAGTAACTTCCTCAGCCACATACCCTCACAAGCAGCCATGTTGGTTGCCATGTACTCCGCCTCTATCGAGCTCAATGAAACTGACTTTTGTTTCTTGCTGAACCAAGAGACAACCCTTGACCCAATGCTGAAACAACAACCTGAAGTACTCTTCCTGTCCTCTACACATCCTTCCTAGTCAACATCTGTGAAATCTGCTAACTGCACACTCCCCCTGCGCTCATAAACTAATCCATACTCCATTGTACCTCTGACGTAGCGAAGTATGTGCTTCGCATCCGTCCAATGTAGCCTTCGAGGATCCACCATGAACTGACTCAAAGAGTTGACTGCAAAGCTGATGTCTCGTCTGGTGTTGACTAGATACATAAGTGATCCAATAAGCTGACGATACAAGGTAGGATCAAATCCGTTTGACCTTGGTGCATCGATCTTCCTCCAGTTGGAAACTGGAGGTATGGCCATAGGCTTGCAGTCCTCCATCTCGAATCTCTTCAAGATCTCTACTGCATACTTCCCTTGTCCAATGAAGAAGCATCCATCTCTCTGCGAAACCTCCAAGCCCGGAAAGTAATGCATTAGCCCAAGGTCTTTCGTCTCAAACTCCACTGCAAGGTTGGACTTGTAGTCTCCAATCAACCCCTCATCTCCTGTAAAAAAGAGATCATCCACATATAGGACCAGTATGAGAGGCACCTCACCTATCAAGAAGTACAGGTTGTGGTTAGCCACACTCCGCTGAAATCCTATCTCCCGTAGAGAGCTGTCTATCCTCGAGTACCATGCTCGAGGTGCCTGTTTAAGCCCATAAAGAGCTCTATGCAGTCTGCGTACATGCGTCTCCTTGTTCTCCACATCAAACCTCTCTGGCTGCTCAATATATAGCTCCTCCTCTATCACTCTGTTGAGGAAGGCAGTCTTGACGTCCATTTGATGGTCTCGCCAACCCATCTCAGCTGCTACTGAGATGATGGCCCGAATGGAAGAATACCTGGCAACAGGGGCAAAGGTCTCCTCAATCAATCACTCCTTCTGTGAAAACCCCTTTGCCATGAAGCGCGCCTTGTACTTCTCCACGCTTTTGTTTGCTGCATGCTTCACCTTGTAAATCCGTCTGGATCCCACCCCCTTTTTCCCTTGTGGCCTCGACACAACCTCCCATTCCTGGTTTTTCATAATGGAGCCATCCTTCTCAACCATAGCCACTTGCCACACATCATGTTGTGTAGCCTCCCCGAAGCTAGAAGGTTCAGAATTAATCAACTCTGTCATCAGTACCATGTAACTAAGCCTCTCTGGTGGTACACTACGTCTAAAAGATCTCTGTGGAGCTGTGGACCTAAACCACTTGGGCCTTGGCCTAGTGTCAAGTGTTGCAACTGCTGGATATCTGTCTCTTGATGCAGCTCATCCTCCAAGTCAATGACTAAAGGATCCTGTCCACCTGACTCCCTCTAACTACCAGAACCTGTGCCCTGTGTCAGTACCTGTACCTGTACATCTGGCTCCTCCAACTTAATCCCTGTGTCCTGTGCTGGTTGCTGCTCTGCTGGTAAGTCCATAGATTTCTGCAAGGCCTTGTCCTCATCGAACTGAACATCCTTGCTCACAATGCTCCTCTTGCGAGTAGGAATGTAACTCTGTATGCCTTCGAAGTCTCGCTATAACCAACAAGTAACCCCTTCTCTCCAGAAGGGTTCAGCTTCTTCCTATTGTCAGCATGAACATGACAATAGTAGACATTGTCAAATATGCGAATGTGACTCACATCTGACCTAATGCCTGTGAAGACCTCCTCCGGTGTCTTCCTCCCCAAAGCTATGTGGGGACACATGTTCTGAATGTACATCGCTGTTTTGTATGCCTCGACCCAAAGGAACAGTGGCAATCCATGATCAAATAACATGGCCTTGGCTGCCCCAACCATAGTCCTGTTCTTTTGCTCAGCAACTACATTCTGCTGTGGGGTATGGGGCACAATGTGCTCCTTCTTGATCCCCTCTGTCGAGCAATACTCCATGAACTCATTGGAGGTGTACTCATCCTCGTTGGTTGTTCTGAACACCTGAATCTTCTTTCCTGTTTGGTTCTCTACGAGAGTCTTGAACTCTCAGAACCTCTCAAAAACCTCTGACTTGGCTTAACGAAATAGATCCATGTCTTCCTGGAATAGTCATCAATGAAGGTTACGTAGTAACTATAACCACTAAAAGAATGGACACTCATAGGTCTGCATACATCCGAATGCAGCAAGTCCAAGGGCTCCTTAGACTTGTGCTCACTCTGTGGGAAAGGCTTCCTGATGTTCTTCCCCAAAGCACAACCCTTGCAGTGGTTATGCTTCTCCTCCTGTACCTAAGGAACTCCAATGACAACCTGTCTCAAGTGCCTCAGTGCTCCATGGTGTAAGTGTGCCATCCTGCTATGCCACAACTCACCTTGACTGTTGTTGCTGTTGTTGACTAGAGCCTTTGTAGACTCAAAGTGTAGTTTGTACACTCTCTCGCTCCTCTTGCCAATCACCCGATCCAAGCTCCTATCTGACCCCTTGGGTTTGATATATAGTCTATGGTCACGAAACTTCACTTGATATCCCTTATCCTTTAGAGTGGAGGCTGAAACAAGGTTCTTGGTTAGTCCTGGAACATATATCACATCTGCAAAATTGAGGGGTTTGCCAAACTCCCTCTGAAATGAAACAGTGCCAACTCCCTCCGCCTGATACTGTGCATCATCACCTAGCCCAACGTGGATCCATATTCCACCCTCCTGCAAGTCTCTGAAGAATCTTTTTTTTCCAGTCATGTGACTAGATGCTTCACTGTCGATGTACTGTTGCTCCCTGTGGTGCTTGTCATGTAAGCTATCAAGTAGAACTCCTCATTGAAGTTCCTGCCAAACAAATCCACCTCTGCAGATCCCCATTTGAGTGTTACTCTTCTTCTTCTTGTCTGGGCACTATGAGGCAAAGTGTCCTTGCCTATGGCAGATTAAACACTTGACCTTTGACACATCAAGGTTTTTCTTACCATCCTTTGTCCTCTTTGCCTTACCCTTGCTCTTCCCTATAAGCGCTAGAGCCTCCTCATCCACAATCTGTGGGGCACTGTTGGACGAGCCTGATCCTGGACCCATGCGGGTTTCTTTCTGCACAAAGTCATCCCATAGTCTCTGCTAATCAAAGAGCTTCTCCCTACCCACAACACCCTTGACAAAGGTGTCCCATGGATTAGAGAAGCCATTGAGGGCTATACGAACTAGCTCCTCATCCTCATTCTTAGAGCCAACAACTCCAAGCTCATCCCTGATCTGTGTGAGCCTTGTGAGATAAGGCACCACTCCTTCTCCTTTGACCATCTTGGTGCTACGCATCCTCTCTTGCAACACCATCTTTCGGTTCTCGTTCTTTCTCTGGTACAGACTTTCCAAAACCTTCCACAGCTCTAATGCGGTCTTCTTTTCGGAAAGGTGAGGGACTGTGGTCTTTCACCTCATCCAAGATGATCAACCTGGCTCTTGAATCAATCTTCTTCCATGCTACTAACTCTGTTGGATTTGTGGGTGCAACCTTCTTGGAGTCAATGTGCTCCTCCGCATCACTGACGTCCAGGATCCTTGTGATCCTTTCTTTCTATGTAAGAAAGTTTTGAGCACCTTGGAGTCTATTTTCAATTCTCAACTGCACGACCATAGTTAAATGTTACGTGTCAAACCCTAGATCTGGAAGTCTAGGTTTGTGTCTTCAATAGATATGCCCCTCATCTATCACTGTTTTTGCAAATCTCTCAGTTTTAGCTCACCAGAGCTCTGATACCATGTAAATTTTCCTTTAAAGCACAGTCAGGGCTAAAACAATATATTTAAATTTAACTAAAATAACCACACATGAACTTCTTTATAGTATGCAATGGAATATAAAACTGAGAACCATTTACAACATCAATCACATCAATAGAAACAACATTATCTTTTTGGATAGAAACCCTCGGACATAACCCAAGATGGGAAAACTGGTGCAGTAGTATGAGAGGATATTTTTATTAAGAAAATACAGATCTTTTACAATATCAGAAACTCGATTTATGCCCTAGATGGCAAAATCGAAACACCCAAAAATCATTGAGAAACCTGTGAGATGGCACGGTTCCCAAGGCATCTTGGTATTGTACGATGTACCTCCACCAAAGTCTCCTGTATCTCTCCTCTGCAATTTAGGGCTGTCTTCCTGAGTTAGTGCTCCTCCATCTTCTTTGCTAAAATTCTCTCTCTCACTCTTCTTCCTCCGTCTCTGTTGGAATGCAACTATGTCCTCTCCACCAATTGACCTTTCTTTTATAACTTTAGGCAAAGCAAAAACCCTAATTTCATTTTCACTTTAACTAGTGTTTCACTAAAGTTAATTTAGATCACTTTAATTTATTATCCAAAGTAAAGTTAGGAAAAGTAAATTAAATACCAATGGTTACCAAACTTAAGTCTTTTGCATACAAGGACACATGTCATCGGACCTTGGGAAGAACTCAATAACAACAAACATAGAACAAGTATCGGATATGATAAGGAGGTGACCTTTCATACTTCGGATTATGCCAAGCCAATCCAATTTCAAAGTTCTCGATTCCTTCAAGAAAATTCATCTTCATCTATTCCAGTTCAGCATCAGTGGCAACATTGTCATGAAATTGGTCACATGGATGATTAGTGTTTTGATCTCCATCCATGTCAACATTGTGGGAAGCATAATCATTCTTCAGATAGATGTTCAAAACTGAAGAAACCTACAATAGTAAAGCATCACTAAGGGTGGACCAATTCATGGCGTTGGCCATCAACAATCAAGGAAATAAATAATTGGATACTGACGAATTCAGTCTCGAGTTTTGACGGATCTTGCAAGAGAAAGTCTTCCTACTTCTCACCTTGTACCTAACAGGGGGATTGTCTTGGATTTATAGTCAGGTTTCAAGTTTCAAATCCCTATCAATCAAATAGAGAACAAGCGAGCCTAAGCCACAACTAGAACCATAGCCATTGTGAGAGTCAGAGTTGTAGCAAGAAGATAGAAATAGAGCTATGTTCCAGAGTTATCATTGGTTTGTGGTCAATCAAAAACCACCCATTTAGTAGAAGACGTCAACTTCTGCTAACTTCTTTGGTTTGTGGAGTTTCATGCAACAAAGCTTTTATCCTTTTCAAAGGATTCCACCACTGCTTTAAGTTCCTTCTTAGAAATCTCTACCATTATATCTTCATTCATGTTCTCTTTAATGAATTGAAGGAAATAGGAGGCTATCTTTACAATATAGGCTATGTTGGCCCTTCTTGGATATGGATAGATATTTTGGAACTATGAAACAACCAAAGCTTCTTCATCCTTGAAACCTCTCACTGAATGGCCGTCGTGCCTCTTCTTATCCCAAATGGTATCTACATTTTTGATTTCCTTTGGTTTGCATAATTTTGAAAGACTTAGCGTTCTCATCTTCTTGGGCTAACCAGATAGATATTTTTTGACTATGGAACCTCTCACTGAATGGAAATTACGCCTTTTCTTTTTCCAAATGGTGTTTACATTTTTCCTTTGATTTGCATAATTTGGAAGAACTTAGCATTCTCATCTCCTTGGGCAAACCTCAGAGCTCTACTTTTCAACCTCCACATAGAATCCTCACAATCCAACAATTTTTTTTTCTTTTCCTCCAGTTATTTGAGTTGCTTCTTTTCCTCTTCCGAGAACATCCGTTCAGTATTCTGATCAAACAAAGGTGAGATGTTGGCCTCCACATCCACCAATTGTTCATCCAAGGACCAAATTTTTTCCTTGGCCCAATTTAATGTTGCTCTCTTGGGCTTCTTTAAATTCTCTACAAACTGAAAACATGCAGTTTTTGGAATAGTCAGGGAGAAATATCTCCATTTATCTTTAACAAATGTCACAATCTCTTCATCTTCAAGCCAAATCGGGTTAAATTTAAAAGGACTTGCTAGTTTATTCTCATCCTTTTCCACTTGGAGAAATATAACGATCAGAAAAAGCTTCTCGATCCAACTCTGGTCCTGATTCTGTCTGGAAACAATAGCAACTGCTTAGCGACTAGAAATCTATTGAGCCTTTTTGAGATACCTTGATTTCTTGTTCTAAGATTCCTCCTGTTTGATACTAACTTGATGTGTTCAATATCACATAGCCCAGAGTCTTCAATGCTGGACACTCCCTAGATGACATCTTTCTTTATTATTTTGCTCAATCACTTATATTTTTTTATTTTCTAGCACTTGGGACCAGCCTTCTGCATTCCTATAGCTTGTTATAACTGTTTTTACCTTCTAGACCCATTGACCTACTCTTGTGTGGACTGTCATCACCCAGAAAAACCTTTTAAAGAAATAACCCAATGGCTTTCAGATGACCCACTAGGCAGTGCGTCTTTGTCACCGACTACACTTCCTCTCGCTTCCGATTAATTCATGTTGATTCAAAGTGGGTCTCAAAATATTTGATGGTTTTTGGGTTTTGCACTTGGGGAAAAGTGTCTGAAACCTGCAATAAAGTTCACTGACCTGCAACTTATTTTGAAATCTGCCGATCTGGCCCCAAAATTTCAGGAGTCCATCCATGATAATCTCCCTTTGCTTCTGTAAAAATAATTTCAGAACAGCGAGCCAAAAAGAGAAAAAAACACTCCAAGGCAGTGTGTGAAGCTGATCTTGTCACACTCCAATGATAAAAATTCTTATAACAATGATAAAATTCTTCAAATTAGCCTTGAAACTACATTTCAAATTGATGTTATTTTATGAACTAGTGCCTTGATATTGAAATATGCAGAGTATAGAAGAAGAAAACTTGCGAGGCAAAGAAACAATTTTTTTAAGTTAAAGTGTTTAGAAAGGAAATCTTCAAACAGTAGGAGTTTCAGTTACACAATAGAATTTTTACACAATAATAAATATGCATATATGGTTGGTGGAAGATGCCGATTCAATCTCCATTGTCTAGTGTTGTAAAGAGTATACAGTCTGAAGAACTTGGATCAAAATCACACATGTCAAGGATCTGAGGGTATCCAAAAATCACACCTAGATTTTGTTATTTCCTAACATCCTTTGAAGTTATAACTATGGCAGCAACATGACAGATACAGCCTGTACAGGAGCTTGTATGGAGCTTGAATATTCCAAGTCTAAAGTAGAAGAGAAGAGCATAGCAAGATGGTTGAAAGAATGAAGACACTGTTCAAGAAGAATTCTCTTTCTTGCGCCCGTTCTTATAGCTGGAGGATGTCATGATCTTGGAGTAGTTACAGAGATAATCTAAATACTATCTTTCAAGTTTGGCACCATTTCCAAGAAAAAGCTAGGTGTCCTCCTGTACAGATTGAATGATGCAAAAAGGAGGTGCTTTATCTGCGAAGATAAGTACTACTGATAAGAACTGGAGAGGGTAATCTGTAAAAATAGAACAACTGAGTTCTCCATGAGTAGAGTGCCTAACTATGCCGGGAAAAGCACTGATGAAGTCCATAGATACCACTCTGCTCTGCATGAATCTGTGAACCAAACGCTGCCTAGAATATTCTGGAGTCTCAAGTGGTGTGCCCTACTCTGCCAAAGATAAAGTGGATGAGTGATGGATAAGATGGATCAAATTAGCTCCAAAGTGGAGTGCCCTCTTTTGGCTAATAATAGATGGGTAAATTTTGGAATCAGATAAGGTACTTTTATGCCAAAAGTATATTCTCAGGCTAGGTATCCTCTCTGTCCAAGATAGAAACCATGCACTGCCCAAATATGAACAGAGAAGGTGACGTGAAAAAGCAATGGATAAGGTCCATACTGGAGCTCCCAATCTAGGTAAAAATTTGGAAAACACCAAATAAGGCTCATAAAATTAGGCACCCTAGTTGACCTGAAATGGTGAAAGCTGGATCTCAAAATTGCACAATGGATCAACCCTAAGCAAGGTATGCTCTCTCCTGCCAGAAATAGTACATAAACTGAACAACTGATGTAGCCCAAACTCCAAGAATACAAAAGCACCACTATCGAACATCCATGCATCCTCACGCATCCAAAGATAGCAAGAACCTTGTGTAAACATAAAACAACTCTCAAATAGAGATTCTTCTCTCGAACATAAGTTATAACATGCATGGACCTGCTATTTCTAAAAATAGAAGCCTACCCAAAATAGAAAATAACCTTGTTCAAGCCCTTGGCACCTTTGCATGTGGAAAATAATTCATTCATGTATTGCATGCATCAGAATGACAAGCTAAATGTAGTCCAGAGGTCACTACTTGCTCTGGAAATATGAGATCTCAACCAGCCTCGAGTCTCAGTAAGCCACAAACATATACTAAAACCCAACTTCTCAATGCCAGAGAAGGTAACCACTATGTAAGATACTTATAACGGAAAGCACAAGAAATCTCTCTACAACTTAACACATAAATTGCAATCACATATCAATGGGACTTAGATTTACCCTGGAAACCCAATATGGGAAAAACTAGCAACTAGGGTTTTCATCGATCTCGAGCCAGAGAGAATAATATAGAGAGAGTATACAATCAACAGTCAGAAATACAATAAGAGAAACCTGATGGGTCAAAGCCCTAGATCTGCATGCAGCTGCAATTGTTGCTCTAAGGAAATGTGTCCCCACCTGTCTGCCCTAATCTATGAATCTTTGATCTCTGCCTCTGCCAATCTTTGGAAGAAGTACTGTCTGTCTAATCTCTGAAGAAATGCTCCCTCTTCCCTTGTTCATTGCTCTGCTTTGCCGAATGAAGAAACTGTGACCTCAATCTATGAATGATGCTCCTAGCTGTAGAGATGCGCCTTCTCTCCTCAAAAGTGCACCCCTCTGACTTTGCCTCAGTCAATCTCTGTCTAAGGTCTCAGTGTGTCCTCCTTAGTCTCTGAAGACAACTCGCAACTACTCTTGGCCCTCCTGGCCTTAATATGTGTGCCTCTGCTCTCACACATGGGATCTAGCTGGAGAAATACGCCCCACTATCTCAGTAATGCGTCCCAACTCCTTTGGTCCTCAATCGCTGAAGAAACCCCATGCGATGATCTCTCTCACAACTGGAATGATGCCCCTCCCTTGTCTCAGAAGAATTTGTCCTCAGTCTCTCAGGAATGTGCCCCGGTCTCTCTCAGATGAATGCGCCCTCCCTAGCTGATTCACTCAACCTCCTGATCACCTGAAGCTCAGAAGTAATAATGACTTTAGCCTTCTGAATGCCCTTTTTTAATCCTTCGATGAGATTAGGTTCCGAGACCCTAATTAGAAGTCCATGCACTAATTCGATTAGGGCATTAAAAACTGTGCATTAAAAACAATGTAAACTGCACATGCAATGCTATGTGCAACTCTCATGCATATGCATTGTGCAAGCTCCATGCACATGCACATGCATCTCACCTATCAGAACCTGGTGCACCACTTCACTCTTCGCATTGAACTAAAGAAGTCATTGAAGCCCTGCATGTCTCCAATCATTGAATCCATGACTGACTTGGAATGTATCTCACATTCCACACTACTGCCTATGTTGATGATGTACCTCTATGCTTGGCAGAACCACATGGAGGACATCCCAAGATACCCATCTATCTCTAACTCTAAAAATAGACACTATCCATATACCATTATGCATATCAAGTTAAATTGGTCCATGACCATGCACTGAGTCCATTGAAGTTTTACTCCAGGGCAATGATGGGCTTGTGAAGTGCAAATTGGAGTGATAACGTGGACATTAATAAAATTATCTTCTTGTGTCCATCTTATCCATGGATTGAACATCAGATTGGTCCTTGCTTTTTCCTCTGGAATGGAGTGTTGAATTTTAGCATTAGCATAAATAGTAAATACTTAAAAATTTGCAGATTAACTTAAACAGATAACAAG
Organism: Pseudotsuga menziesii; assembly: GCA_001517045.1. Taxonomy (NCBI): domain Eukaryota; kingdom Viridiplantae; phylum Streptophyta; class Pinopsida; order Pinales; family Pinaceae; genus Pseudotsuga; species Pseudotsuga menziesii. The sequence continues at coordinate 508,669 of LPNX010128774.1, forward strand.
TGCAGTAAAATAACATTCATCACATCAGCACAATGGACACGAGTTTTTCACTGGGGAAACCTTCAAAGGACAAAAACCCCAAAAAGCATTAGTGGCTCATCTCGTAAATGAGATGACTTGGGAAATTCTTCAAAAAGTTCCTCAAACCCCAATCTGGGTTTGACCACAATTTACAAAAAATATTCTCAGCAAAAATCAGAACAAGTGTTTCAAACCCTCGTTACTAGAATTTCCAGATCTGCCCAGAAATATTCAAGACTGCCCATAAACAGTCTGCCCAAAAATATATCAGATCTGCCCAAGTAATTATCAGATCTGCACAAGCAAATATCAGATCTGCCCAAGAGAAAATTAGGGCCTGCCTGGAAACAAAAATGACTGCCAGGAATTAAGACAGCTGCCCAGATTCAATCAAGACTGTCAAAGATCAGTTTGCCCGAATTTATGACAGGCTGCCCAGAATAATTAGGGCCTGCCCGAAATTTTCAGATTTGCCCAGATCTTAAAAGAGGTTACCCAGAATTAAATTTTACCTGCCCGGAATTTTGACCAGCTGCCCGAATTCCTGTCAGCGGCTGCCCATTAAATTTTTGAACTGCCCGGATGCTTTTCCTCTCTTCGTGGATTTTCTGATTGCTTTCTGAACCTGCCTGAATCACAGATCTAGTCTGCCCAGGGTTGTAGCAGGCTGCCCGGATTTTCTTTTGGGCAGCCATGACCCTCTTGCTGCTCCTGTGGGAGTGGGCAGACCATGGTCTTCTGGCCCGAAGGCTTAAAGCCTGCCCGTAAAATCTCCGGGTCTGCTATCTAGCAGCCCGAGGCCTTAGTAGACAGCCCGGGTCGGCTGGGAGCAGCCCGTGGTTGCTGCTAGGCTGCCCGGAGCTCTGTAGTAGCTCCCAGGCCCAATGTGGGCTCTCAGGCCTAGCTGTGAAGCTAGCAGAGCTGCCCGAGAAGAAACCTAGCAGCATGAGAAGAAAGGAAGGGCTGCCTTGGAGGGGAGAGGAAGAGTAAAATGACTGTCAGCCTGCCCATAAAATTATTTAGCTGCCCGAGATCTGAAGATGGATTTGCTGATAAAACCCTAGCTGAGGGTTAGCTGAGATGGATGCTTTAGCCGGGGCGAAAACATAAAAACAGTCTTCAATGGAATCTTCTGTAATAGCAGTGTCACTTGTGAGAGCAAAATTGTATGTGATAATGAGAAGACATGATCTTCTTTTATAATCTTCATTCACGAATCACCTCTAAGTGGGCCAAAATTAGGAAAGATAAAATAATAATATTTTATTCTTGTCCGAATTCCACTTTTACCTTTTTATCAAAAAGGTCCTTTTATGTATTTTTGACTTTTACCAAAAGTCCTTATTTATCTTTGACTTTCACTTGTGGTCCTTTTCCTATGGTCCAAAAGTCCTTATGTATTTTTGACTTTTGACTTCAGCCTTTTTCCAAAAAGTACATCATCATAAACCAAGAGAGTTACTAATGCTTTTACTTCACACTCTGTGTGACACCTAAATCCGGTACTAAGGTAACTTAACCAAGGGTAGCTAAGCCTTGGAGAAGCACACAAAGCCCATAGGTCAAGGGTCAGAGTGTCATACATGCCTAGACCCAGTCTAGGGCTTACAGTGCCTTCCTGGTAATAGACCAGGTGCCTCCATTCTTCAAGAGAATGGCTACTCAAAACTAGGTCGAGTCTACCAGTACTAGACTAGTCCACATCGTGGCCACGGACCAGATGTCTACCATTCAACAGAATGGTCACTCAACACTGGATTGAGTCTACCCAGGGCAGAGCTGGGTCTATATCATGTTCCCAGACCAGATATCTACCATTCAACAGAATGGTCACTCAACACTGGGTTAAGTCTTCACCGTGGTCTCGGACCAGGTGGCCCCATTTTCCTAAGAGAATGGCTCTCGATGCTGCTCAGAAAAATCAACACTCCCTCTTAGCGAGAGAGGCATTCTCTGCCATACCAAGCTTGTCACGAAAGTACACGAACTTTGATGCTGACAGAGGCTTGGTCAAGATATCTGCAATCTGTTCATCTGTACGAATGTACTGCAACTTAGAGCACCTCTTTGCATTAGGTCTTTGATGAAATGATACCCCATTTCATTGTGTTTCAATCTATCATGAAACACTGGGTTCTCTGAAAACTTTATCCAACTCTGATTATCGCAATGTATGATCGTTGAGTCAAGCTTTCCCCTGAACATATCAGATATCAGTTTTTTGAGTCAACTGGCTTCCTTGCAGGCATCACTTGCAGCAATATACTTTGCCTCAGCTGTACTCTGAGCTATGGAATCCTGCTTCCTGCTCGCCCAAGAGATCATTGCTGATCCCATACTGAAGCAATAACCATAGGTACTTTTTTGGTCAACTGCACTGCAAGCCCAATTTGAATCAGTATATCCAGATAACATTACTTCACTGCTGGAAGCTAAGTTACCAGGAAACGTTGGTACGGATACGGGTACGGAGACGGGTACGAGGACGACACTTTTTGAAAAAGGGTACTTGCGTACATCGGGGGTACTGTATATATATATATTATGCCATATATATATGACATATATATGTCATAGTCACATCATACATGCATGTAGATTTCTTCATAAATTATGAATCATGATTCATAATTAGAAATTCGATGATTATTTGAACAATGAACATTCAGATTGAAAATTTGAAACATAAAATTTGATCAATTATAGATTCAGTAGATATCAATTGGAAAACTGGAAGTTCCATAAAATTTGATAAATCATTGTACCAGACAGCCGTAACAGACAATCAAACTCAGACATGAAGGTTCTTTATCTTCTTCTTCTTTGGTAGTAAATCAAGTGGTACTCTCTTTTAGGACATGAAGGCTGAGTAAGATCATTTTTTATGCCTTGGTCGTGACTCATGACGACTCTGTCAAGTCTGTCTGATTCTCTGTTCTAAACTTCTACCTCTGTCTGTGGCACTGAATCCTTGACGCTTGACCTGCTGCTGAGTGCTTAGTAAAGTGTAAAAACTGAAACAATGACTGCCTGACCTGTGCAAGAGCGCTCACGTCACCCAAAAATTCGAAACAAAGGAAGCGCGGCTTTCAAATGGCGATTTAAAGGTGGCTTCAAGTCACGACAAGGGTAAATCATGTCTCCAACTTGCCAAGCCTAGTTTTAATCGGCGGTTTATTTCGGTTCAGTCGCATAAAATCGGGAAGCCCGAGTTTGACTCGGGACGAGCTGAATTGGCTCGTTTTAGCTGCCGATCCGAGTCAAACTCGGAATAATCACGAGTCAACTCGCGAATCCTGTTACTATGATTATTATTACTAGATTGACATTTCCTGATTCTAGCTTGGGACTATTTTATACAGCCTAATCCAAAGCATATTCAACTGTTGCTTTTCTGTTGTATGCTTGGAATGACTTTTTGAGAGATGTTGTCACCTGGAAAATATTTTGGGTCTGGAGTCGGTAAGCTATATACTATATCATTGATTTGGTTCATATTTATAATATTTTATTTGCTTTCTTGTTCATGTTACAGATACAGGGATCAAATGCATGAGATTTATGGATATATAAACTACTTGCTTACTACATGAAGTTGGTTTTGTTTGATTGTAAAACATATTCAGTATTAGGCTGCTGATAATTATTTATTTCACTATAGGTTAAGATTGGTCTTCGAGTTCTTACAAGGCCATTGCCAGATCAATTACCAACTATTTACAGGGCCCTGGGAGAGAATTACAATGAAAGAGTGTTGCCCTCAATCATCCATGAGACACTGAAAGCTGTGGTGGCACAGTACAATGCAAGTCAACTCATCACTCAGAGAGAGGTAGGCATCAGATATACCTATTGAGTTAGTCTACGGGATCATTATTTTCCTGCTGCAGTTTTTCCTTTGGGATTCTATTTAACTTTACATTGCCACTATGATTGTTTATACAATCATGTTCCAGGCAGTAAGCAGAGAAATAAGGAGAATTTTGACAGAACGAGCTGCTAATTTCAACATTGCATTGGATGATGTCTCTATAACAAGCCTTACTTTTGGAAGAGAGTTCACAGCTGCCATTGAAGCAAAGCAAGTTGCTGCTCAAGAAGCAGAACGTGCCAAGTTCGTTGTTGAGAAGGCAGAACAAGATAAAAAGAGTGCTATCATTAGAGCTCAGGTATATAGCATTTACAATAAAACACTGCAGATTGGTTTCAGTCGGCTGTTAAAATGTTGTCTTATCTGAGTTGTTATCCTTATCTGATCACAGGGGGAAGCCACGAGTGCTCAGCTTATTGGTGAAGCTATTTCTAATAATCCAGCTTTCATCACATTGAGAAAGATCGAGGCCAGCAGGGAAATAGCACATACTATCTCTAACTCAACTAATAGGGTCTTCTTAAGTTCTGATGCATTGCTGCTAAACCTTCAGGATATGAGCCTGGATGATGCACACACGCTACCACCTAAGCCTAAAAAGTGATGAATAAAATTAAGTAAATCTTTGCATTTTGCTTAAGCTAAGTTGCTATGCCCCTCTCTTGGAGTGCGTCTTATCTGCATCCACAAATGTGGTGACCCTTTTGCATATCCAGCTGGTGGAAGGCTGAACTACGGCAGATAATTACTCTTCTTACGATATGTTTGTTTGATTAGGTTATTCTTTCCATTACGATACTCTTCTTATTATATGATTCTGTCTGATCAGTCTATTTTTTCCATTACAATGTTAAATATTTCTTGGGTTCCTTTCTGTTAGAGGATCTCAAGGATAAGTCAAGGTTTTTCAATACCAATGTGGACACTTGATGTTTGACTAACTTCAGGAGGATTGCGGATCAATGCAGTACCATGTCCTTTGTGAGAAACATGTTTGTCAATGGATGATATGAGAAGGGGTATTTGAATTTTGTTTTTAGAAGGTTTTCATAGATGCTATCATATGCTTGTGAGGAAGATATCTAGTATGAGACTAAATCCGAAAACATTAATTGAGTGAAACTAAAGGGAGACTATAAGTTCGTCAACTAGTAATTTCGGTTGTTCAAGTGATAGCTTTCAGAAACTTGATATGGATTTTGGTATTTAAATATATTGTTTCTTCTTTCAGCCTTTTGTTTTACAGGGACACTTTTTGAATTCAACTAGTGCCCTATATTTATTTAGTAGCTAGCCCGCCGAGTTAGCTCGAGTGGTTGAGTGCTTTGAGCTTCATGTAGGAGGATTTAGGGTTGATCCCTAGCCTGACTGCCCCTGTTGTGTGCCTCACATGATTGTCCCTACTGGGTTAGTTGCCTTAAGCAGTGCCTAGGGGTTTACATTGGGCACCATCTATGGTAAATTCAAAGAAGTGCCTGGGGGATTTCCCACAATTTTCGTTATAAATACATTCTCACAATAGTTGTATGATTGTATTACATAAAGCAAACTTAAGATGCATTGAACTTTTCCTGGAGTGCACTCTGTAGTCACATTGCAGTGAAATTCACATAGCGTTGGACATGAGTACGTAATCAAGTCAATGCACACCATACTCTTTCAATTATCTTTTAATCTTTGCATTTTACAAGATAGAGTCTTGATACAATTTGATATTTGATAAAATTTATTATTCTATAAGTTGAAAGTATTCTTGATTGCTTCTATCAAAGGTGCCTATTTGAGTTCTTGAATAAATAATCTCGCTGGCACAAATTTTTGATCTATTGAATTGTTTAATAGTCTTCCACATTTGACATTTGTAGGTGGAGTGTCTTGTGACTTCATCGTCAATAATACAAACTTTTGGAAAACATTGCTCTAATCTGATTTCATGCATCAACATTAAAGGTTTCTCAATTTGCTTTCGTCCTCGAATTACTAAAAAAGCTACTTTATCTTTCATAAGCTTGTATCGGTTTCATATTTGTTAAAATTTAGCATGCAAATTCCATAAATATGAGCTTTTGAACACTACCCCACAAACTGAATGATATAACAGCACACTAAACTTTGTCAACATACTTGGATGTGATTGAGAATTGAGATTTGCACTTTGTGATATTTGCAACTCTACATTTTTGTGTAGCCCACCTCAAGGATTATGGGTTCTCTTCTCTAGGCCACATTGGTGGACTTGGACTATCAAGCTCTAACTGTCAAGGTTGATGAAAGCTAGTATATACTTATTCCTTACTAAGATTGTTATTTCAAACAATTGCTCTCTTTGGTTGAGTGGTTGTTTATTGTGGTTCTTCATTGTAATGATTGTCTCCCGAAGAACCTTGACTTGGGGTTGAGTTTGAGTTGACTCTTTGACTAGTGCATGTATCAATATGGATGGTTTCTTTTTTTGTGTATGCAAGCTAACGTATTTCTAAATCATGGTTAAATTAATATGGATGGTTTCTTTTCTTGTTGCGACGAGAGGCGCTCTACAACCCCCTACGGGGGAGATCTTGTAACGTTACGTAACGTAATGGGGGAGATCTTGTAACTTTATGTAACGTTGTAACGTTATGACGGCTATAAAAAAATAGAAAAAAACAACTATATAAACAACAAAAAATAAGTATCACAAATTATATCATAATAAACACCAAAAATCAACTAGCTACCTTGATCCAACAATAGCTACAGTAAACCTAGGTAAAAATTATAAATTCCTCAACTTATATTCATAATTTTAAATTTTAAATTTTATATTCGGCAACGATGGGCGAATTCTCTATGTTCCTTGCTGAATATTGTTGGCGAATGATACTGGCAATTTTCTCTGCTGAATACTGTGGGAGAAGGCAGACTCACGCAGCCATCTCCTCCCAGCCAACCACCTGCTCCTCACGCCTGCCTAATCTCCTCCTCAGCGCGACCTCACCCTTCCCTAATATCCTCATTACTGTTTACAAAAATCAAAGTCCCACTCAAATTCATGCAACATCGTTGTTAGAAAGCAAAATTCTTTGTTAATACTCGAAATCGGCACACACAGACCAAAATTTAAAATTATACTACTGAAAACCTAAAACTATTAGCAAATGGACATTGATAGAGGTTTGAGATTTGGCAGGTCTACGATTTGGCAGGTCTGAGATTTGACACCATTGTAAATACAAGTCGGTAAACCTGAAACTATTAGCAAATCTACATTGACACCATAGGTCTGAGAACCATGATCTATGTCTCGTACTAGGATGTATTTTCCTGTGCTGATGGCCGCCCTAGATCACTTGCTTAATTATTTTATAGATGGAGGCACTTAATCTTGAGGAGAAAAAGAAATCTGTTTTCTGTGACGCAAGTGAAGAAGAAAATGCATCACCTCGCAATTCAGTCCAACACAACAACTAAACCTAAACCCCGTCAACGAAATCCAGCGATGTTGCGCATGTCATGTTTTGGTTGTCCCGACAATGGAATACAACGATTTCTATATGTTTTGCTTTGGTTTTTATGTACAAATCCATAGACGGTGCTCATATCTCTCAAATATGCGATTTGCTGCTCTATTATTTTAAACGTCTGTTATGTTGAAATGTAGAATTTAGAAAAGAAAGCAACCATCTCTTTGTAATACTCGATTTACCTACATTGACTTTCTTTATTGACTTTTTTTAAAATTTTTTTCTAATTTCTAAGACATGATTTGTTTCTATACTTTTTAATCTTCTTTTATGTTGAGACATAAAATTTGAAAACAAATGAGACCTATATCAACTTTCCTAAGACACGATTTGTTTCTATACTTTTTAATCTTCTTTTATGTTGAAACATAAAATTTGAAAAGAAATGAGACCTATATAAACTTTCCTTAGCTATCTAATATATTTGGTTTCTTATGTTATTAATTATTTTTTCTTTTATGGTGAAGAAAGGTGATGAATAAGGGGAATTTTGTATAACTTTTCTTTTAAGATAGTTAATTAGTTAATCTTCTTTTATGTTGGAATATAGAGTTTGAAAATAAAGTTGATAAATGAGTCTTATAATTTACAATTCGTTGGGGAAGTATTAAAGACAGTTTTGGTACAAGTTATTGCATCAAGAGTAATTAGGTGCTTACAACCCATATGGGGGAGATGTGTAAAAAGCCAGCATAGGCAAGGAGCTATTCGAGGAGAGGCTTGCACCGCGGGAGAATTTGATCCCTCTCGGCGCTTGATAGAGCCTATGATTTGGATCTACGCTGGTGTATACAAGCTAACGTTTTTCTAAATCATGGTTAAATTATAATATGGATGGTTTCTTTTCTTGTGTATACAAGCCAATGTTTTAATGTGTTCTGATTGACATGGTTACTGTGTTTTGTTTGACATGGTTATAGATTTCTTTGTTGATGTTGCATTGTTCGATTTAGTGAAATGGGTAAATTAATAAACATTAGTGGATATGCTTGTTCACTTGGGTTTCTCCTTATAGGGCGAAGTCAATTTTCAATTCACCTTTTTTATTATATACATGATTCATTATGTGAATGTTAAATAATTCATGTTCATTGTAAACTAATGTTTAGAGTCTATGTACTTTTTCATGATTTATTTTTCAGTAACCTTTTATTCCTGAATTTACCTCGACCAACAGGAAGGAAGTGCTTGCGCATCCATTTTTACAAGCGTTTGAACAGACATACATACAAATATAATTGATATAAATAAGGACAGAATCCCAAAGTCAGGTGGGGACAGGGGAAAAACAATATCATTTTGGGAAGCTTTTGAAGCAATATTGACGAATTCATGTATTTTGACCTTATATTCAATGTTCTTCAAGATTACTACATTTTTTTCATACTTTAGAAAGTTAAACCTTTAGCCTCAATACATGCTAGAATTCTAGCCAATCATTACAGGTTTGTCACCCATTCTTTTTGTTATGGCTCATTCGAGCTAATCCCACCCAAGCAATATGGCCTATATTTTTGTTATAGTTCATTAGAGGTATCCTGCTATAGCAAGATTTGCTTGTTTTTATTTTTAAGGTGAGCATGCATAATTCTTTGCACATTAGCATAAGGTTTAATGTTCTAATGGTGATGGGGAGGAGGATGTTAAATATTACTACTTTACTATATTATAGACGCGTCATTGCCTGAGCATCTACCGACATCGGTTACTTTGATTCCATTTGGAGCCATTTTCTTAACTAAAAATGGATATCTCCTCGTTGCCATAAGAAGACCTTGTGATATCTTTAGAGATGTAAAAATCTCATATTGTTTATCTTGATTTTTTTATATCTAAGGCCTAGGGTGACTTGAGTAGAGTATGTGCTCAGACCTAAGTAAAGGCTAGGGGTAATTAATAATCAAAATCATATCAATATTTTTAAAAATTAAAGTACAAACATGACATTTATAATTGAAGAGTAGATCCTAAAATAAGATAAGAAAAGTAGAGTAGCATAATCATAAATCATTAGAATTTAAATAGTGCTTTTCTAAAAGTAGCAAAAACATTTCTGACCCTCCAACTAAAAGCACTTCCCTTATTATTGAACTCAAGTTTACAAGAAAAATGGAATTTGCTTCCCTAATTGCTCCAAGAAAAAAATAATTCTGACGAAAAGACAATTCTCCCAAATTTAGATGCTCAACTTATGTGGGAGATAATGGCCACTATATTATAGTTTGGCGTAGGTGACATTGGATCCCTAAGATCATTGCAGATTGTATAGGATGCATCGTTTCCATAAGATCATTCTAATGGCCACTATATTATAGTTTGGCGTAGGTGACATTGGATCCCTAAGATCATTGCAGATTGTATAGGATGCATCATTTCCATAAGATCATTCTTTCAACGATCAACCCTTGCTTAGTTATTGAAATGTATTTATGCAATGAAGGTAGATCTAGGTGACAAACTATAGCATATAGATGTTTGGAGATGATTTAGGATTCGTGTCATACAATTGAAATTAGGTAATTATTCATGTATGTTGAGTTTGTTTCCATACATTCACACTTCATGGTTGGCTTGCAACATTGAGAAATATCTTTAAACATCCCTCCATTTCAATGCAAAATTTAGGGTTAGCATAGAAAATATTCACTGAAAAAAAGAGGGGAAGATGTGTTGCAATTATAATCCACTACATTCTTCTCGGAAGAATTGACCATTGCTTCAAAATCCTAGTCACTGATTTATCAGGGCATTTGGCATGACTTTATGCCCATAGACATACATGCACACACTCATCATGGAGAAATAACAAGGTTACACACATGTAACTTGAGCAAGGGACACATCCATTTAGTTTCCACGTCTACTTTTCTATCCCAAGTTGAACTATCTATTTCATAGATTTAGATGTTATTTTCGTAATGGTTCACCCAAAACCAAATTATTGGTTGTTCCTCGCAACAAATCACTAGTGCAAGATTAATTGTTGCATTTACGTATCTGTGTCATGGTACAAAGTTCTTACATCAAGAGAGAAGGCAAGAAAATATCACATTTACACTCTCTTTTGCATTATATTAGTATCATTTACATTATTTTTTTAGAATTGCACGAGAAGACTTGTATTTGACACATCAACATATCCTCCAAATATAAACCATTTGTTCCAATAGGGAAAATATATTACTTGAACTTGGACTTATGCACCGATTATCATCAAATGAGTCACCTATATACATTCTTATTGATGGTATCTACCAAAATGAGATCTAACAATAGTCATACAAGTGACACATGATTTTCATAATCCACATGTAATAGGCCGTCATTAGGTTGACTAGCCAATGAGGACTATAGAGGGTGTATTTTCTCCAAGTTTTATACAATTTGCTTGATGGTAGATTTACTAAATGAGCCTTAACAAGAGTCATGGAAGTGTCTTATAGGATTCCATTATTCCACATGTAGGTTGAGTCATTTAGATTGATTAGATTAGTCTTGAAGTGCATCATGAAATTGTTAGAGCTAGCTAATTAAAACAATTAAACCTACAAAACCCTAAATTTTAATCACTTATATTTTCAACGTCCAATCTTAACTCTTTGAAATCATATTGGATTTAATGCTTATAGAATGCTTACTTCCATTATCATTATAAGGTATATACAAAATTCAACTTTCTTCATAGAATTTTGAATAACTCTGTAAAGTGGAAAGAAGGAAAAAATGAGATGAATTTTTCATGTATGTAGACTTTAGAGGTTGAGAGTATAAGATATGAATCTACGTGAGATGAGACTTGGAGAATGCTTTTGCATAAAATCTACGATGTTTAAAAAACTGATGAAATGGGATTTTAGAACAACCCACTACATCTATGTCAAATTGCGACAAGGCCTTATTTTACTCTTTGTATGTAGGGGTCAACATTGTGTGCCAATATGGATTCAACAATATGCTTTTGCACAATGTACAATGTGCTCATGCATGTTGTACAATGTGTCGGATGTATAGTAAAGACCTACTTGATTGGTTAATATAAGTTGCATGTAATCTCCATGTGCCTATGATACCGAAGGGTTTTAGATTTGGATATTTGGGAAATAAAAAGGAACAACTATTTTTGGAGTTTAACAACTTGTGAGCACGTGCAGATGTGTGTGTTGGGTTTTGGTACACAATACATGCAAATTCAAGGCTATGTTTTGGAATTGGCTTACTTGCACAATTTTGGCAACCTCTTTTGACTTAATCTTCACACACAATTTAGCTGATTCATGCATGCTAACCATTACTACAATTATTTGACTTCCATCTTCTCTATGTTTTGAGTCCACCTTTATGGTTCCTTGTGTTTTGTAATTTGTAAGATATTGTAGTTCAATTTGCTCAATACTACTTTGTTTCTACCTTATTGACTAATAAAGTGATTTCTGCGACATCTCTATGTTTTTGTGTGTTTGTGTATGCAAGCTTTATGTATTAGCATTGCTATGAAAAACTAATTATCCTAGTGAACTTATGATTGGTTCTAATTACCCTCAAGTGGCGATTTGATAAAAAAACATATGTTAAATACTTGGTTATGTTAACACAATAATCTCATAGGCCTAATGATATTCCCAAATAACTGCTTATGTGTAGATACTCCATAAGGAAATTCGTTATGTATCTTTACTTCATAAGGAAATCAAGATTGTGGTACAATAACATGCACCTTTTGTGACCTGATTTGTCATGCTTATGTAATTGTTTTATATTTGAATAAAAAAATTTGTGGTAGATTTTACGTAAGTTATATATTCACCTCTGTTTTGTGTTAATTAGAACTCTATGATCTTCATAAGCATTTTCCTTTCTATCAATTATTTAACTACATTTTTTCGTCATCTCACCTTTTTGTATACAGTGTAGAAGATTAACTGTAAGCACTACATTTTTCTTCTTAAGATGTATTATGCAAATGTTGTCTCAAATAAATTTATTGGTTTTGTTAATGGTTTTTTTTTATGGAAAATAATACATGTTTCATATCCCCAACAAGTTTCAAATCCCCTAAGACGCATTTTGACCCTAGTGGTCCATCTCACTTGGGTAAGCAAGTCGTCTCACGTGGTTGGGGATAGGTGCAACTATGGACAACTTTAGTGGAATGAATAGCCCCCCCCTCCCCCAATCACTCACAACATTTTAGTGAATGGATTCTTTTGAGTACAGTAAGTTGCTAACATTCCATTATAATACTCATACAATGCACAACAACACAATTTTAGAAGTGCTAATTAGAAACATCTTTTCAAAACGAAATACTTGGTTTTAAGTACCCACATACAATGTTCAATGTACCTCTTAACATTTCACTTTGATGTTACTTTTCCAAACCTAAGTTGTGGATTTCACAAAATATGGGCCCACAAAACAACATTGTAGAGTTGGGAAGAAACCATTCATGGATATGTACACATTGACAAGGCTGAAACTCTAGCATGAATACTTGGCATTGAATACAAGGTCGCGAAAGTTCTAAGCATCCACAAACATAAGTTGTAGAAATTGGCAAGCACATAAAATAAGGCACATACGTGCAAGGCAGGGGCATTTGAAAGGAAGGTTGTCAAAGTGGAGACCAAGGACATGGAGACCATAAATAGGAATTGTGGGGAGAAATAGCCGATGCAATTAAAAAAAAGAGGGTCAAAACATTTATAATTTAATATGTAGATGATAATATGTTATAGATTTTAGTTGTTACCAACTATTGATATTTATGTAAATATTATGATAAATTTTTTTATTGTAATTGACAACTCTTTGTAGATATTGTTAGTCTTATTATTACAAATGCGAGAAGCATTCTCATTATGTAATTGACAACTATTTGTAAATATAAGTTGGTCCTATTGTTACAAATGTGGATTCTTGTTATATATATCAATGTAACGGTCCTTTTCGGTATAAATTCCCTCCATAGGGGGACTTTTAAGATTTTCATTAAGTCAAGGTTTAATGGTTCATAAAAAATAGCATGTTAGGCCGCCAAGATTCAACTCTCTTGAATGATTGAACCAGCATAGATCCATCTTAAACTTGGATCTAGAAAGCACCGAGAGGGATCCAATTTCTTTAGATGTAAGTTATTTTTATCTTAAATTTTGAAATGTTCATAAAAAATTACACCTCAAACATTTTAATCCCTTAGTGTTTGGTAAATGCGAGTTTAACATGGATCTTTTAATTACTTTTCATTTAGTTTTATTATTGGGTTTTAATTTTATTTATTTATGTCGGTTAACATAATGTTTTTGTTATGTCGGCTAGCATAACGTGACTAATGTGACAGGGTCTCTCCCATACTGGGCTGAGAGCACCTCGCTTCTTTCAGTGCAATAATTAGATGAGGCTAGATGTAATAACTAGGTGATTTTGATGGAAGAGTACCTTAATTTAGAGGAGAGGTGCTAGTAATATTACATAATGTGATATTTAAAATTTACACTTGTCATATAGACCTTAAATTTATGACCATATTGGGAATGTTAATGTAGTTTCTAGTAATATTACATAGTGTGATCTTTATGGTTTGCACTTCTTATATAGACCTTAGACAACAACCTTATTGGGAATTTGAATGACACGGGGTTTTAATGGATCATATTATTTTTTAGGATTCTTATGGGTATCAAAGTATTAAGAATCATATTATCTTTAAGACTTGACTCAATTGTGAGTTCTAACGATATTACATAATGTGTTCTTTTAAAGATTGCAATCATCATATTGAAAGTAATGTCACCCATTATTCCTTAGAGGGCATATAAAAAATTTCAAGTTTCTCATTAAAATTTTGAAAAACTTGCGTAAGAATTTAATGAGCAAAAGAAAAAGAAAAATGAGATGATAAGCATACATGAATAGTATAAAATATTTTTACGTGTAGTTTCTAGTCGGCATATAAGATAAGCAAATGTCAAATGGATGTAGCTTGGGTGGTTGGGAGGAATGAATGTTACCCTCCCCACCCAGGTTCTACTCTGATGCTCTTGTGGAGCCCGTTGTAATAAATGTTGTGAATGATGAGCTAACCATACCTTGATTCAGTTTGAATATCAGGTATTGGAATTTTCCGTGGAGTAGCCCTCTAACAAATGGTGAACCACATTTGAAAAAAAAAAAAGATAAGCAAACATGATTGATTTCAATATTAAGAGAGTATACACAAAACTACTATGATGATAAAGTAATCTTGGGATTTTGTATTTTACATGTTTATGTAATTCATTTAAAGTTGAAATAAAATGCTTTTTTCTATTTTTTTTAAGTGTTTGATTGTATCTACTTTATATATGTTATGTGTTTTTGAGCATTTGCAAAATGTATATGAAGAAGTTTAAACGTTTGACGATTTCATTTCTCCGAGAGTTTTTAGACAGAATGCAGTGTTTTTTTTCTAATAAATATGAAATTTTTGTTGTTCAAATCGTTTTTTCGAATACATAGATGGATCCAGTGCCCTCAAAAACCACAGGGGCACCTAGATTATGTAAGTTTAACACTGTTCTATGGGATCTTAAAAAAATATTCCTAGATTCAGTTGAATTCGTGCCGAAAAAATATGTCTTGTCCAGTGAATTTGCCGAACTTTTAAGCTACACAATAAATAAATAAATAAATAAATATATATATATATATATATATATATATATATATATATATGTTTTTCATTTTAAATTAAATAAAAGAATGTGATGGTTTTTAACACCAACGCATTAACTTTAAAAACCAACATACAACGGTCAATGATTTCGTGTCATTTTTCTTTGGAATTATTAGAAGCTTGACCGTTATTCTTATCTGCATAATTATAAAAAATTCAACAATCTTATGAGAATATAATTAAATCAACGTAAGATAAGAACGTAAAGTCAATTCATTTAAAAATGAGTATCCTTTTAAACCACAAGTAGAACGAAAGGTAAATAATATTATCTAAATATTAATATCTAACGGAAAAGAGTTAGCGCCAATGGACCTAATAGTAAATTGCCTAGAGCTGCATTAAATAAGTAAAAGGTAGTTAGACTCAAGTTCAAGTTCAAGTTCATTTATTTATTTTTAACGAAAAGTGCCACCCTGACATTCCATCCCTCTGGAATCAAGGGTGGAGTCATATGCCTGCTTTAGAGTGGATCCTAAGTTTCTAGGGCCCCAACTACCAACCAACATTTTTAGACCATCATCCTCTGCCTAAGTTCAAGTTCATTTAGTAAATAATAATGTATACATGAAATATAATAAAAAATATGAGCAACAAAACTCATGTATATTAATCAATTAATGAAATTTAAAGCAAAAAACAATATGGTCGAAATTCAAAACCAATTGAGTGATCAACAATTCAAAATCAAATATTGCCCCTATAGATTATTACCGACATATTTATGTTCATGCTAAATTATCTTGATTCAAAATTAAATATTACCTACTTATTTATCTTCATGCTAAATTATAGTTCGTACATAATAAATGAAATCAAATCTAAAGAAGTTTGTTATTTAAAATTTATTAGCCTATTATTATTATTATTGAATTTGAACTTAAAAGTTGTTAGGATATTTAGATACTTTGGAGTTAGTTAAGATCAACTTGGTTTAATGTGTTTTAGGTAATTTTTTTAGTATGTATTTGTATTTATGTAATTTGAGGATCACAATATGTTCTAGAAATAAAATGATCCAACGATCCATCTTCTCCTCAATACTAACGACTCTATTGATCCATGGCTTCACACCTGATTGATCCACGATATACATTTAAAGAGAACGATGAATCATTTGCTAATGAACAATTGTGAGACACTCATATGTAAACTATTTTATGTTTGCATTAATATATTCCCTCAAGTGCCTGCATTGGTTGGGGCTATGGATCGTTTTCCTCTTTGAGGGTTATAACCACATAATACATTGACATGTCTAGCTTTGATCTATTTGTGTGAATGGTTGTTTAAGGAATTCAACATATGTGGAAATACCTTGTTTTGTTGAACATGGCATCAAAGTGCCTATGAAGACCCACTCCCATTGTTGATCGAGATCTTGAACTTGTGTCGTTCAATGCATCAAATGATTTTTGGATTCTGTGATTCCTATGCATTTTTGGGCTAAGAGAAGTGTTCCATTGTCTTTGAAACATTACTTTGAGTTGGAAACACTTTTCATTTCACCTGAAAAGGTTTTTGTTTGCTCAAGATACAACCATTTTATTAAATCCAAAAGTATATTGCTTTCATTATGATTTTTAAATATTTGTCATATTGTTTTGATTTTTTAGTTTGTTTTTTCTAATTCTATTCCTAGTTTGCTCTCTTTTTGCTCTTTGTCATGCCTTCTATGCGAACTTGAGAAGAAAATAACAGAAGAAAACATTTTCTTTTTGTGTATGTTCTTTATTGTGTACCTTGTGCAAACTTGACAAATAAAAAATAGAGAGAATTTGAATTTTCGGGGTAAGTTAATCAAGAGCTAACATTGAGTTTAAAAAGACACATTAAAAAATTCGCTTGTTTTGTGCACAGTTGGGTTGAAGTGTTTTCAAGGAAAAAATAAGAGAGTTTTAGGATAAGCACACACTTCAACATAAAAAAACAAACAAAAACTTCATATTTAATAACTTTTACTATGTATTTGGCATTAAGTCACTTCATTGAAAAGTACTTATTAGATAAAATGCCTTCAATTCTAGTCGTCTTTATTTTCACTAAGTTATTTTTTAAAAATGTTCATGCAACTTTAGGCTATTACATAACTTTATTGTGAAGTGCATTTCATTTATTTTAACAAATAAAATCACTATAAAGTAACTATAATATTATTTTTAAACAATTTTTGAGCCGAGAGGCTCTCTACAGCCCATAATGTTGTCATGTTACGTAACGTTACATAATGTTATGTCGGCTAAAAAAAATAGAAAAAAAATAGAAGTAACGTTACATAATGTTATGTCGGCTAAAAAATAAAAAATTAAAAGAAAAAAAAAACTATATAAATAGCAAGAAGTATCACAAACTACATCCAAATCCTAGCTACCTTGATCCAGCAACAGCAACAACCACTGCCACAGCAAACAGCAACAACCGCGACTGCAACAATAAACCCAGATAAGAATTTTAAATTTGCTAATCGACAATCAATTCAGCAGGTAATCAATTCAGATATTCTTTAGATATTCTGTGGCTGATATCGAGGAATGTTTGTTACAGGTCATGTTCTGGTTTTGGAGTTGAAGCGAATTTGAATCAATAACTCCTCCGTTTGCCAGCAGGCTTTTATTTTAGGTTTGAGGACATGGCAACTACCCATGTCGGTGTAACAGAGGTGAAGGCGGAGACAACCCAAGTTGAGCGAGGAGCTGGCCAGGATTGACCACCATCAGAAATTGCCCTTTATCAGGTTTTCTCAAACCCATCAGCTGGGGTGTTTTAAATTTTAATTTTCCAGCAGGCAAAGAAAAACGTAAATACCCTTCTATTAGGGATCTTGATTGGCATTTCTCTCTTACTTCTATTTCACTATCTTAACAATAGGATCATCTTCAGATTTTCTAAAATTAGGGATCTTTATTGGCATTCCTCTCTTACTTCATCCACTGTGATTCTACTTCACAATCTTAACAGTAAGATCATCTAAAGATTTTCTAAAATTAGGGATCTTGATTGGCATTCCTCTATTACTTCATCCACTGTAAATCTATTTCACTATCTTAACAGTAAGATCATCTTGAGAAGTTGTTTGCAAGCAGCTATAGGGCCTCCTTTCACTTGTGTCAAATTAAGCTTTTGCTCAATGCCAAAAACCTGGAAATATCCACTGATTCTTGATTACCGACTTTATCCCAAACCTAAATATGATTAAAACTTGCAATTACAATCATTCTGATATCTGGTACTTCATCTATTATCCATTCTTCACAACTAGATTTCACTGATCTCTCCAAACTCCTTGTTGGAGGTCCAAATTCTCTATCAGTTGTCGCTCGACCTCCCTTCCATCTTTATTATCACAAAGTTACACAAGCAGTACCAGCTACACAAGCAGTACCGCTGTCACAGTGTTATCACATTTAAATGTTAGCACAAATATATTTAGTGAATATGAACGCTCCATGAATTTGATTTTGAATGAAAAGCTAGAGATACACTGATGCGAGTATATCATCAAACAGTTTGGCCAGCCGTCTTTGTTTCTTTAGACTGAATATTGAAGTTACCCGCATGTATCACAAGTCTGGGAGTTATTTATTGATACGAATAATGCATTTCTTACT
>LPNX010128774.1:539598-584835 GCA_001517045.1 Pseudotsuga menziesii
ACAGAATCGGGAGTTATACCTATCAAAAAGTATAACATGTAGATGTTCAATAATACTCATTAGCATATGTTCATAACAAGTGGAATTAAATGAAAATAATGTCTTATTCTTAAGAAAATCAAGAAAGTAGAATAAATGCAAATAATGTCTTATACTTAAAATGAAGAAAGTAGAAATAAATGCAAATCATGTTTTTCTTCCAAGGAAATCCTTTCGTGGAAACTCAAGGGGTGTATCATGAGATTCATGGATGTCATCCCTAATAAATTTGTCCACTAGGGAAAATTTTAAGGATCCATTTTTTTTAAGTGTAGAAACGTTGGTGAATCTTACTAATTTTTAAATTTCCAACCATATGTTTGGTGATATTTTTGTAAATAATTAAAATTTGTAAGGATTTTATATAGTTTATAGACAATTTTGGCGATATTTAATGTAAAATATTTTTATCCCATGAAATTTGGGCAAATTAGTCTAGGGAAAAAAGGAAATTGACAATTTTTTGGGAAAAAAGCGGTCGAAATTTATCCCATGGGTTAAATTTCGCCCCTAAATTTTCCTTGTTTTCCACATGGATTAGTGTGTCTCATTAAAGCCAAGGATTTGAATTGGGTGCTTACTAACATGGAACTAGCCAAATTCCCAATAATATGGAAAACAACTAGTTGAGCTAAGTCCTTGATCAAAATGCAAATAATGTTAATATATGAAGAGGTGCAATTTTAGTTTCATTTATTCATTTCTTGATGTTTTCATGTAATGTGTCATTACAAATATGAGGTCCCTTGTTAGGGGAATTGATCTTTTCTTGATGTCTTGGTATTTTGAGATGTTAATAGTGACATGCAAATGGATAGAGGTGTAGTGCTAGTGTGTTTGAGTCACTTTTGTCTCTTTGCGTAACAAAGTGTTTATAATGCTAGGAAATTACTGTTGAGGTTCATTGTTCATATGTTTCACTGATTCGTGAAATGTGGCATAACAAGATGTTATGTGTGACCACACATATGATATAGGTACCATGCACATATAGTATTAAGGTGCATTGTTAGTGTGCTTCTTTCAAATTTTTGTCTTCAAGTAACATGCCATTACCAATTACGCTTGAGAATGGACTTACCATTACCAATGAATTTTTAGATTAGTCCAATCATGATTATGAATTTTCCATGTGTGTAGGTGAAGGAGAGAAGAGAATCTATGACATTTTGACACTTTCTTATGTCATTTGTTGTTCATTGAGGTGATGAACATGCATGCATCATATCTACTGCATAATAAAATGTAATGTGTTTATAGAAATGAAAGATTATTGGGTGTTAGTCAGTCAATTAGCTGGGTAGGTTCATAGTGCTTTGTCTAGACTAGGATAGTCACCAACTCTTAGCTAGGGCTAATCTTTCAAAAGTATAAAGTCCATCTATTCTTTCTTGATGCTTGTATCTTGGATGCACACCGACTCAACATATTATTTCATGATCTATCATATTTCCCTTCTCCCTCTTCTCGTATGCATATCCCCCCTTTTGCTTTTCTCATACAAAGAAAGGAATGGTCGACTTATGCAAAATAGGATCATTATTTCATTAAATATTTCTTTCGTTCAAGCAAATTTTGGTGAACATGATTAAAAACAAGAAAATTCGGGAGTTTCTCATGTTTAATTAGTTTGCATGTGGAAATGGTGTTTGCTTCTTCATCTTCTTAATGATGTATATGATAGAAATAACTATTGGATTGTTCTCATTATTTTAATTGGTTGTGCATGGGAAGCTTAGTATAGTGATGCCCATGATGATTGGATTTATTTATTCTATTAATCTTATTTCTTAGGCATGTTTGTTTCTTTGTTGGATGGATGGATTTATTGATGATAAATCTTAAGTAGATTTCCATCATGGATTTTCAAGATTTCTCTTTCCTAGCCCTTAGTTTCTATTTGCATGTGGTTTAAAGTGCGATAAAAAAATTATAGAAAATGAAAATGGAAAAGTATTAGTATATGTATTGCAATAAAAGGGTCGTTACAAAATTTGGATTCATGATTGCAATTTAGCATTACCACGATATATTTTAACTACTATCTGTTTAAGTGATAGGGGAAGATGTCTATTGAGTTTCAAATGAATTAATGATTAATAACATAGTAGTGTTGAATCATGGCTACTAGTTTCATTGTTATGTACAAATTATGGAGTAAATGATTATTGTTGTTAATCCACTTACAAAAGGCATAAGAAGATTAAAAATCACACATGTTGGGGAAGTGTTTTTTTCATTCTATTAATGATATTTAGAGTAGAAAAATATGATTGAGCTTTTGCAAGAACACATTTACAATCACATAGTTATTTGGTATTTTATGTATAAAAAGGTGACAACCATTATTTAAGATGACGATCCTCTAACTCAGAAGAAAATAGTTTGAAAATTTATTAGTTTATTTAAATACCAATTATAATATCAAATATATATTAACAATATTCAATATAATCAGAAACCACATTCTAGAAACCAATTAAAAGAAGAACATGTCTTTTAAAATTTAACTTAATCATTATCACAAGAAGTATAGGTGTATTAACAATGATAAATACATCTTATATGTTTTATAATTTAAAAAATAACACAGACATGAGCGTGGCTGTGCATAATTTTTATTTTTGTATTTTAGAAGAATGCATCATTTAATTTTATTATAAAGGCCTTGTTAAAATTGGCAATACATTTTCCTTTTCCATGGAGCATATACAAGTGATGGATATGTCCAATGATTCTCCAAAAAGGACAAACCTAGTTGTAAATTTGAAGGGTATGCTTTCAAATTCTAATGATGTCGTTAAAAGAGAGGAGAGGATACATATTTAAAGTTGTTCTGAATTTTAGATTGGCCATTGCTAGAGCATCACCAACCCACTTGAATCTATTTTCCTTATTAAAAATGGATATACCCCCTAAGCACAAGAATACCTTGTGATATCTTGTCATAAAAGTAAAAATGCTCTTCTTGATTTCTTTTAGCCGAGCTCCATGACCTGAGGTGACATGAGGCTGGGATTTGCTCAAAATTTTTAGCCGAGCTCCATGACCTGAGGTGACACGAGCCTGGAATTTGCTCAAAATTAACTAAAATCCAATGACAATTAGCATTAAACTTTAAAAAGCTCATTTTTGAAAATGGTAAAAGTGCTTCCAATGAAAATGCTTTCCTCAAAATAGGAAAATTCCATATGAAAAAAAAATCTTAAAATTAAATACGCCTCCAGAAGAGTAGAACTCTTTATTTATGGAAATGGATTTACACTTCCTTCAAAAAAATTGAAATTCTACCCTATAACTAGAATCTCAACCCCTGGGTCAGCAAGAATAGCCATCAATAGCCACATTAGTGGCCATAAGTTGTAGAAGTATGGAAAAATAATTGTATATTGCATGGGGAAATTCTGCAAAAAATGGAACTAAGATCATTGTAATGTTGCTAATGCATGAATTTGTGAAGTTGACACTTCATTATAAAAATCGTGCATGGGCATTATTTGCTAAATATCGAGGGTTCAATGACAAATTTGTTGGAATATGGATAACACTAAGAGGGGGGTGAATAATTATTGTTAAATTTTAACAATTTAAATCATTTTTAATTTATGCATTAAAACACATGATAAACAATAACACACATAACACAAATTTATCGTGGAAGCCCAATTGGGTAAACCACCAATACTTTCTATTACTGCAAAATTTTGTTTATAAATAGTTTATGCTTGCTTCTATAGACAAGGATGGTATTACACCCTTATTTACCAGCAACTATTGGAAGGAGGCTTCGACCCCCTAGTTTTATCAACTGCTACTGAAAGGATGCTACGACACCCTATTTACCAACTACCACTGGAAGGAGGATACGAACCCCTAGTAAGCCTATTGCTTACCCTAGCGCCTCCCAACCTCCCTCATATGATAATTTGATATCTAATTGTACTCCAATCGATATTTCAATTGAAAGTGTAGAGACAACTTCTTTCACTCAACATTCTGTTTATAAATACCCTCTACCATGTTTTTTGTGAATGCATCTCTTCATTGTTGCGCCTTTTCATTTTAGACCATGCCTCTTCATGAAAACTCAATTCTTAATTTTAACAATTCTTTGACTCTATTTAGGTTTATCAGTCATACCTCTCCGCAACAAAATCTTACCAGAATTGCCTCTCCACAATGATAATTCTTCACCAGAAATTCTTCTGAATTTGCCTTTTTCCGCAATGATATTTTCGTTACCATCCTGAGCCGCTGATCCATTGCGGAATATTTCCTATCCGTCGATCTGAGATCGCATTGCAGATTGCGGATGCACATTCTGATTTTTCTCAAAAGGTCCTTCCGCAACTTTTTTTTTGCAAGGTACTTTATGCATCGTTGAATTCTTGCAGACTCTTTGCTGATCGTTGATATTTAGATTGGATGCATATTGCGGATTGCGAGTTTTCCAAATTTCTTCAAAATGCTTCCACAATTTTCTTTCTGCAAGACTTATTCTGCATCGTCGATTTCATGCAGACTCTCTCTTGATCGTCGATCTTAGATCAGATTCATCTTCCACAATTCTCTTTCCATAACTCCTGTGAACCATCGATCGCTTCACGTAATCCTTTCCCAATCGTCGATCTTGTGGATTACGGATTTTGGGTTTTCCAACTTTGTTCAAACTACTTCCGCAAAACTTCTTCCATGCCGTCGATCTCTTGCAGAGTCTTTCTTGACCGTCGATCTTGCGGATTGCGGAACCACACTTTCCCATTTTGGACTTACGCAATTTTCTTACGCAACTTTGTTTTCACATTTTTCTAGACCATTGATTTCTTTGCAGGTTCACTCATGACCGTCAATCTACGATCTAATGGGGATTGCGAATATTCACTTTTCTTTGTGTGGAAATCATTCACCACCGTTGATTTCCTTGCAGGTTCACTCTCGACCGTCAATCTATGTTCAAATGCGGATTGCACATATTTATTTTTCTTGTGTGGAAATCATTTACCACTGTCAATCTTCTCAAGCACGACTTCAACAATTTCTCTTGACTGATCTGGGTCGTCCAATTCTTCACTTCATTCTAGTGTTCAGAGATGTTATTTTCCACTCATATCTATTTTGTGGGTCTTATTATAGACCATTAACCTATGTTTCTCGAATGATATGGGCCTTCCAAATAACATCCATGCTTTGGAATGTTATATTCCACTGTTTACTTCGCAGATCTTCCCCTTGTCGTCGACCCTCTCATCGATATACAATCCGATCTTTGGAATTTCTTTGTCATCCATCTTGTCTATGGTTATTCCTTTGTCATTATTGAAGTTCTTTGACATCAATGACAACTATTTTCAACAAAATTTACCATTTTTCCCTGGCATAATGGATGATGAGCAACCATGAGGAGGATTTGTAGGCGGCGATGATGATTGTGATACCCTTGAAAAATATGGGCACTGAAAGGGCACAATTTTTGTATATGTAGTATGGAAGTATATATGGTATTTATTTTGGCTTAATGGTTAAGAACATGTGTGTTTTTTTTATGATGGGTATTTCCGATGATGGGTGTGATATCCTTGAACCGTATGCTCTTTGAAAAGAAGGGGTTTCTATTTCTATCCATGTTCCTATAGTATATGTAGTATGAGAGTATATAAGATATTTTATCTTGGCATTTTGTTTTGGGCCTAAAGGTTAAGAACATGTGTTTCTTTCTAGGTGTTTCCTTATAGTAGGTTATAGGTTCAAATCCAAAGAAATGGGGTATGTACACCTATGTATACTTGAGTTACATCTCCCTTATGCTACAAACAAGAGGGTGACCTTAAAAATAAATTATTATTAAAGAGTTTTTTTCCAACTAGTGACCTATAATGTTGGTTATGATTCCATTGTTAATAGTTAATTATGCAGGTTGAGTCTACAATGAACTTATATTTATTATATTTATGGTGGACTTATGCATATTGATGGTTGTATGTAATGGGTGCTTTGGCATAAATCAATGAACCTAATTTTTAAGTTTTTTTTAATATAACATAGTGCTTATGGATGCTTAATTTAAAATCTCTTATAAATAGTTTAATATTCAAAGAAATCTTTATGTCAATAAACGTTCATAGATAATATCATGTTAGATTATTAGCATATAAGTTTTGATGGGGGCATTCAATTATACTGAAGTAATTTCATAATTTATGATGTACAATTTATCCGTATAAATGTTTATGTACAATTTATCCTTATAGATGTTATAGTCTAAATAAGCTATTAAGTCTATGGAAAACTAAAACTTAAAATTTATTTTAGACTCTTAATTTTGTAACATTAATATTACAACATTGACATGCAAATACCATGTCAACATATTTTCAAAAATCACAATGTCATTGTGATAGATAGGTTAAAATCATCATATGGTTTTACTAAATTCATTAGCCTCTAAATGCCATTGCATTACCGAGTACAAGTGACATTCCCACCCGGGCCATTCCTTTATCCCCTTTTGAGATCAATTAAAGACTATTTTATGCACATCTCCAAATTTATTTGGAACTTCCATTTTTGTAACAATATTACAACATTGACATACAAAGGCCATGTTAATATCTTTTTCCATAGATCACAATGTCAATGTGATAGATAGGTTGAAATTATCCTATGATTTCACTAAATTCAGTAACCTTTAAATGCAATTGCAATGGAGAGGTTGAAATTATCCTAAGCTTTGATGAAATTCGATAGCCTCTAGATGGCATTGCATTAGTGATTCCAAGTGTCATTACCGACCCCATTCCTATAACCCCTTTGCGCATAATTAAAGGTTATTTCATGGTATATTCTTCGGTGGATGTCACATTTATGTTTCACTATATAGAGTTGGTCAATTAAATCTTTGATTTTTGGAATAGGGTATTTTGATTCTTTATCATTATTTTATTTAGTGCCCTCTAGTCAATACACATCAAACTCTTTCAACCATAATTTGAATTTTGCATTTTACATGATAATTTTTTTTATAGAATTTTATATTTGACAAAATTGCATTCTTCTATACGTTGATGGTATGCTTCATTGCTTGTACAGAATGTGGCCATATGAGTTCCTTGAATAAATCATCATCGTGCTTCCATAGATTATGGGGCTATTGTCTTGGTTAAGAGTGTTTCGGATTTAACACATTTAGGTCAAGTTTCTTGTGACCACCATCACAAGTAAAAACTTTTGGAAAACATTGGTTAATTTGAGCTGTTACATCATCTATTAAAGTTGCTCAATTTCTTTTCTACCTTGAATTACTAAGAAAGACCCTACCATGTTTGACAAGCTTGTATTGGTTTCATCTTTGTTAAAATTCAATATGTAGATTCCATAAATATGAGCTTTTGAACACTACCTTGCAAACTTTGAGTAGTATAACATCACACTCAACTTTGTCAATACACTTGGATGTGATTGTGAATTGAGATTTGCACGTCTTGGTGATGTGTAACTCTACATTTTTGCGTAGCCACTTCAAGAAATACAAGTTCTCTTCTTTAATCCAAGTTGGTTGACCTAGACTTCCACTTTGATGATAGCCCATATACACATATTCTTTACTTGATCATTATTTCCAATAGTTTCTCTCAAGGTTTGAGTGGTTGTTTAGTACGCTTGTTCTTCATTGGATTGATTAGATCCTTATTAAACTTGACTTGGATTTGAGTTTGACTTGGTTCTTTGATTAATGCATGAAGAAATATGGATGGTTTCTTCTCTTTGGTATACATGTCAACAATTTTCTAAATCATACACATAATTATTTTGTAGTTTTTGTACTTTGGCAATGTTTTTTTGGACATGTCTATAGATTTCATTATCAAATTTGCATTTCCCAATTCAATAAAATGGTGGGATAATCAACATTAGTAGACATGCTTATTGCCACATGTCTTTTTTTTAAAGTTAATTTTTAATTTTCATCACCTTATTATTATGTACATTATCCATTATTGCTAAATAATTCAAGGTCCTTCTAAGATAATGTTTGTAAGTTTTGTACCTTTTCCATGACTTATTGTTCATCAAGGAATTTCAAGTTTATGATGTCTTGGTGAAGTTATTGTAATTCGACATTCTATTCAACCTTCAATTTGAATTTTTTTATATCATCATTAATTTTTGTTCACACTTCACAAAGTTAAAAATTTATCTTCAATACTTGCTATAATTCTTGCCAACCATTAAAAGTTAGTCCATTTTTTTTTTACAACTCACCAAGCGATACTATAAAAGCAAAATAACATATATATATTTTATTAAAGTTATATCTCAATAAAGCAAGATTTCTCATTTTCACTTTTAGGTTAACCTAGATAATGCTTTGCTCAATTTTTTTTGGTTTGCAAGAAATGCCTGTCACTCGGGGCCAATGCATTTCCACCATTGGCTAAGATAACCGCAACCTAGGGGCATCTAATCCGTCAAATTCACTCGAGGATTGCACCCGGCCTAGGCCACACCAACTCTTATGATGGCTGGAATTTTTGGATGTCTCCTCCCAACTAACTCACACCTAAGGGGATTGAACTCGGGTCGCCTTTCTGATGAGACCCACACCTTAACCGAATGAGCTAGTGAGATTTGACCATTCTTTGGTCATTAAAATAATCTCGAGAATCATTTTTTTTTAGTACTACCTTAGCCAATTTTTAAATTTATTATTAAAAGGCGAGATTTAAAAATTTTCCTCACCTTTTAATAGTCAAGGATTATTAAGGATTTTTCATAGTTGGTATGACTAGTTGTGTCATAGCCTATAACGAAAAAAACAAAGCCCCAAGGGTTAGCTCAATTGGTAAGACGTGCGCACACTCTCTCGGTTCGGGGAGAGGTCACAGGTTCGAGCCTTGAGTCCTTTGGGGTTAGGCCTTCTACGAGGATGGCCGGTGGTTTACCACCTCTACCATCCACTAATGTGGGGAAGTATTGCTGGGTTTCCCTTGCATATTTCCATTTGAAAAAAACGACCAAAACAAGAAAATGGAACGAATCATTTCCATATATGTTGTGTCCATAAATGAAGTAGTTGCATATGTATACCCACGCATTGTTTGCTTTCTTTCCCACAATTATTATCGTACAATTATTCAACCATCTCGTGGTATACATTTTTTTTTTCCGACAAATTGAGTTTTAAGTTTGATTATGGATAGCTTTCTTATGAATGTTTAGTAAATACAAAGTTCATGTTGATGGCATTGCCATCATTTACCATTCAAGATTCCTTATTCAAATTTGTTTCTCTCTATCGACACATCGTATATTGTTCTAGGCTTATTCTAATGGTAGCGAGTCCTTGTCTCACCGACATGTATAGGTGACAACATTTCCCTAGGATTATTCTTTCAATGATGACCCATTTCTTGAGTTATTGGAATGTATTTATGGTAGATCTAGTTGACAAGGGGTAGCATACACATGCACTTAGACTCGTGCAATCAAATGAGGGGTAGTGTTCATCACTAATCATAGGTTTATTTCCATGCAATCACCAATCATGTTTGGCTTGTGTTTTGGTGACAAAGTCTAGTCTCATGCATCACAATACATGTTTGAAGGGACAATAAAATAGAAGCCTAATTGAAACATGATATAAATGAAATATGACATGGATAAGTGATAGAGGGGAGTGAAATAATGGATAGATGGGATATAGATGTATGACTAACAAATCATGTTTGGCTTGTGGTTTGGTGACAAAGTGTAGTCTCATGCATCATAATACATGTTTGAAAGGACAATAAAATAGAAGCCTAATTGAAACATGATATAAATGAAATATGACATGGATAAGTGATAGAGGGGAGTGAAATAATGGATAGATGGGATAAGGATGTATGACTAACATGGTTTGAATAATCTTTTGTTCAATAAAAATGTCTGTCTTATCAGTTGTAACACTAATGATAAAACCCATTTTACTAGTAATATGATACAAGCTTATATTACTAATCAAAGTAATAACAATATAATAATCAATCATTTTCATAATTGGTACTTGTAGTTAATATGAAAAGCTAACTGCAAGTTTGCATAGTTATAGTTCTAGTTAAGTGATCATCTATCCATAATGTTAAACAAGTGGATAACCGATCATATTTAAGCATTGTGAATCAATAGAGATAGTAAGCATAATGTTGATTGTATATATTATATATATAGATTTTGTGATTTTAACAATGTAAGAAAACATGATATAAATGCAATATGGCATGCCTAAGTGAAAGAGGGCACAATGAGATAATGGATAGATGGGATGGGGATGCATGACTAACATTTGAACCATCTTTTCTTTAACACAAATGTTTGTCTTATCCATTGTACTTTTATGTGATTTTAACAATGTAAGAATTTTGTATTAGTTGTTTTTTCGAAGTTTAAGTTTAAGATTAATATTATAGTGACTCTTTTCATTCACCCAAACTTATTTTGATTTATAAAATCTTAAAAAAAAGAATTAATTAGTTTGTTATAATTTTTTAAACTCTTATATTTTTAAAGATAAAGATAGGAAATAATTAATAATTTTTAGTCTTCACATTTTCTATGTTAACATGTTAAAAATGTTTTTATTATCACAAATATTTTGAAATGAGATTTAATATGAACATAATTAAAGCATTTTAAGAGAATGTTTTTGGACGCTTTACTATTATTATAATATCTACTATTATTATAACATGACAAAAAATTTCACATTGAAATTCACAATAATTTATTTTAACTTTAATATTGATTATATTTTAAAAATAAAATGAATTATTTGCAAAATATTTTTTTTAGATCTTAAAAATATTAAAATTTCAAAAATATGGTAATGTTTAAGTTTAAAAATCAGACAATATTCTTATAAATGAGTGGAATTATGCTAATTCAAAAAATTAATAACATAAACTTTATTATTTGTTAAGATTTCAAAACAAACATTTAAGCATGTATATGAAATGCTTAAGGTTTGCTTCATTTTGTTTTTAAATTTTTATTTATGTTACTATTGTTATTTTTGTTGTTGTTAAGCTATCAATATCTTTATATTACTATATCAACAAAAATATCCATTGTTTCAAATGGTTGGTCCGCCATAGGGGTAACCAGACAAACACAAGAAAACACTTTATCGGTCAATTTCCATATAAGGCTTACTGTAAAAGCCTTTATCAAATAATATCACACATTTTTAGGTTTATCAAAACTATCATATCTAAAATTTTCTAAAATATACCTAACTTGAAATAAAAGGAAGAACCTATTTATCATCAGGAATCAATACATTGGGCACCTTTGGATCTTGTTGAACCTTGCTATGTTAGGTATATTTGGGCACCTTTCCCAAATGAGATGGATTCTTGAAAACCATACCAATAAAGATCGCATAGCCATGTTACTACTGATGCTTGAATACCACAGATAGTTACAAATCTCTTTAAACCTTTAAATGTGTGCCTTTTACACACCTTTTTGCACTCGCTGTTGGGTAACATTGTACGAAAGGATGGAGTCTTACTATACCTTGTGAATATTTTTGTGATTTTTAATCTAATTTCCCCACTAGTATTCGAATGTTGCACTCCGCTTTGGGTCACCTGAGGTACTATAGGAGGTTCATCCACAATTAGGCCTCTATTTTTTTTAAATGTGGTTCACCGTTTGTTAGAGGGCTGCTCCACGGAAAATTCCAATACCTGATATTCAAACTGAATCAAGGTATGGTCAGCTCATCATTCACAACATTTATTACAAAGGGCTCCACAAGAGCATCATGTCACTTACAAGAGTAGAACCTAGGTGGGGAGGGTAACATTCATTCCTCCCAACCACCCAAGCTACATCCATTTGACACAATTATGCCTCTATTGTAGAACTAATGGATAAAAAAAATTTAGAAGTAAAAATCCTTTCACTTTACTGCATAATGTGAAACTTCATTCATCGTATTAAATGATAAGCCGGTCAGTGCTCCTATTTTAGTACTTCTTAATTGGTTTATGGGGTTTTGTGTACATGTAGATGCCTCAAAATTTCTCGTAGGTGCGATCCTTGCACAACCAGGAGAAGGATACGTGTATCACCCCTATATTTTATAACATAAAATTTTCACGCCCAAGCACAACTACACAACAATAGAACATGAATGGTTGGATATGGTTTCAACATTGCAAACATTTATCCATTTATTCATAAATTAGTTAAAACTAAAGTACTTGGTTAATAGGTATGTCTTACAAGGAGTAGTATATTGATGGTTACTGCTGTTTTAAGAGTTGTTTTTTTAGCTTATAGTGAATCTAGGTAAACATCATGTGGGTCTCAGTAACTTATAAATAATTGAATCTACTAAATCAAGTGGTGTAGTGGATGATCACCTTCCAAATGCATACTTATTTTGGGTAGAGGCTATAATTATTACCTTGAGGAAATTGAATTGTTCTTAATCACAAGAACAATCCCTATTGAGTATTTTGTAACTCATAAGAGACACTTGGATTCCAAAGATGCAAATTAGATTTTCATATCTGGTGAATTTTATAAGTTGGGGAGCGATGGGATAATCCAACATTGTTTTATGGACCATGAATGACCTAAGAGACTCTAGGAGTTCCATAATGGAGTCACGAAAGGTCATTATGGGGATAAAGAGCTAGCCCATAAGATCTTATAGGTTGGCCTCTAATGAACTATTTCACATACCCCAATTTTGTAAAATAATGTTATTTGTTTTAATTTGACTCCTAAGACATTATGTTAAGTTTAATGCTAAGTAGAAACTGATGACTCAGCATAGTCAAAAGATGTGGAATGTAATTCTGAATATTTTATTATTAATAAATAAAAAGTGGAGACAACAACTTGGGAGAGTTGTTAATAAGAGTGTTACTGGTCAAACTGGTGGAAGGAACTAGGTGGAGAGCAAAAGACAAGTGGCAACATCCTCAAACACTTCCTATGTTGCAGGTGGCAACTTCCCTACATTTGGGGTCATGATCCCCCAAGAAAGTGGGATCAGAGCAGGTGGCTCAATTAATGACAACCAACCCAAAAAGACATAGGAAATCTTTTAAAAGTACCCAATGTAGAGAGCTGAGGCTGCTCAGATATTTTCCAGGAGAAGAATCATTCAAGAGGAATGCACTTCAAGGAATTCATTGGGAAAAAGGGAAAATTGTAAGGAAGGTGTTTTGAGAGATAAACTGCACTAACTTGGTTTGATACAGCTTGCTAGCTGAGAGATTTGACTGACAAGATCAGGACTAGTATTGAGTCTCAGGACTAGTACTTTATTATTTGCTGCACCTAGTTCCAGCTAGGGAGACCAGAGCAAGCTCGGGGGTCCTGAGGAGTCGCTGTTTGAGTGCTCTCCAGGAGTTGGTAGGGAGGAACGGCCTCCCATTGCTGTTGTCGACCAAGCTCTAAGAACAAGTTCTGTTATTATTTAATTTCTGTGTTGTTTTCGGTGTATGATTGAATGATGCATTTGCAGTTTATGATGTAGAAACTTAGAGGATAGGATAACTCAGTTTGTTTAGTAATGAAATTTTGTTTAATGAGAGACAAACCCTACCTGTGTTTTTCCTCATCTGGAGTGATCCAGATCGTACTCCAGCACAGGTGGTGAAATTATATAAAGGAAGTATGATGTAATTATAGAATAAAATTTTAGTTTGATTAAGAGAATGTTTACTTTCATTTTACTATCAGAAGAAATAGCATTCTGTACATGGAGGAGGATTAGGGTTAGACCTAGACCATGAATGATAGATTTTAGAAACAAAGAAAGAAGCTATATCTTTTACTGACAGGAGTATGTTTGGTAGATGAAACAGTTTCTTTTACAGTATTCACTTTTGAAACCTTTTTATCTACTTGAAACAAAGGAAGAGAATATATAAAAGTTAAAGTATGTAGTGTCAGGTTATTCTAGAATGCCATTCATCTCTACATGTTATTTCTTTTCTGAATAGGATAAATAATTACTGTATTGTTCTTTTATAACATTCAAACTGTAAGTGAGGATAGATCAATTTAGATCTATTTCTAAAGCTAAAACTAACAGGTGTAAGATTTTTAATTACACTGTAGTGTAAATAACTTTTTTATTTTATCTAACTGAACTTAAATAAGCTATATATCTATTAACCTATCTTTTAGAAATTTAAACAAATACTATCATATAGTTTACAGGTCAGAGCATAAATAGTTTATTCTTTCCTTTATATTATAAATACTAATATTATAACATCATTAGAATATTACAGGACACCGAAGGGACCTCTTATAAATCATATTAGTACAGAAAGCATAGGAATATAATAGCAAAACACTTTCTTATTATACACCTTATATGGACTAAGTATAAAGGTCATATACAATTATAGGAACAACATTAATATGTAAATAAAGTAATGTTCTTATTCTATAATAGTAAACATTAAATAAAATATAAATTCTGTACTCAAAGGATGTAACTGACAGTTACATAAGTACATCACTAAAAACATGAAGTTCTTATTTTCCGAAGGTTAAATTTATATAACAATATTTACAGATTTTATAATAAAATAAACTAATATAAAAACAATGTATAGAAACCCTAGCAGGTAATAATTAAAAACATTACAGGGTAAAACTCAATTGCATTAACGCGCTGGAAATAACCAACAGAGAAATAATATGCTCGATTCACAGAGCTTAACCAACCATTATACAACATAAACAATAACCCAACAAATTACTGAAGTGCATTATAAATAAAAGATGTTCTTTTCTTTAAGGAAACTGTAAATACTTGTTATATCTTCATGTTAGGGTAAAACCCTACTAGTATCAAAATATACAACGGAGATAATAAACTAAAGGAGTCTAACTCAGTTAATGTACTCACGGCCTCAACCCAAATTCATAGAGTGAGGCTTTTACAACCTTTCCATCATTTACATATATATATATACACAGTAATCAGAACAAGTTCAAAATTTACAGTCACGGCCTAAGCCGAAAGCCCCGCACAAAGCAAGGGGTTTAATATCAACAAACAAACAGTGAATCGGTCAACCCAATTGAACCAAAAACGCAAGGGTTGCAGGACACGACGACCAACCCACAAACGTCCCATAAGGGACCAAACAAGGAGGATTTTCCATGGATATCCAAGGCTTACCATGAACCAGCAAGTCGCCACAGCCTCGCACCAACCACGCAGAGGGAGACAGGTCGACACCTGTTAATAAAGAAGAACAATAATATTAAAAACTTGTATACAAAATAAACATTTGTGTAATAAAACAAACTGCGAAGCTATTGGAAGGGTTAATAACATTCTTACCTAAAATTTTACTGAAGCACGCCCACCCACAAGCGGAAGGGCAACCACCAATGGAAGGAAAATGAAACCCTTCATCTGCTGCGAGAAAGAAGGAGTTACTAACCTAGAAAATAACCTACAACGATGGAGAACAGGAACAACAAGCTCAGCAAGTAAATACGCTTGGGTCATCACTTCTTATCCAGCTAAAGACACTTCTCTGCGGTGAAACCCTATGCCCCAACAACTTTGAAATGAAAGACCACGACTCTTAGTGCCAAGCCAAAGAGGAAGGGAACTTCTTACAGTCGAAAGGTTCGGGATTGAACTCGCTATGATGGTGAAATCCTGAAGAAAGAACCACTGACCTATGCCTAAGCAACCAACTTTTGGTAACATCACTTATCTACTGTACATTCGGGACGAGCTCATGAGGTGTAGAATAAGCAAGGAGACTATCATCAGCAAGATGCAAGCGATAGTGCAGATGAGAACATCGTAGCAGAGCGGCAGGAGGCCGAAGGCGATGGAGGTAATGACAAGCTAGGGTTCAATGCTGTGCTTTTAACTGTGCAACACATGACCCAGATGATGCCACATTAGTCAACAAATAATTTACATACTGTGGGTAAAAGCGTATAGTCTCGGTGAACATTCTACCGAGAGAATGATTTCCAATCATTTGGTAAATCGAAAGTTCCACCTTAGTCCATGTTCCAATGTCAACTTATCATGCACGTAATATGGGAAAACATAAGAATAATTACCTTAACTTTGCCATAATACTCATCAAGGGCATGTAGGTTAATACGACCCTTTTTATACTTTGTGACTTGTTTACTTTCAAACAATTATAACCTTAGTTTTAGTTAAGTCCTGTAATATGTTTAAAGGGATTTCATAACGTTCATTTGATGTGTACTTGCTTACAAACTAGCAATTACTCAACCAAACAATTGAACCCAGCAAGGGTAAAACCAATGCTTAACCTAGCATGTTATGTATGTAAAGGTGATAAAGAAGGCATTTAGTAAAAAGAGTATATAACTATAAATTAAAGATAAACCATAAACACTTCATGGGTGAGGTCTAACCTATGACCCCTTGTTTATAACAAACATGATATTCAGTCTTTAGACCAACTAGAACTCTATCTAAAGTTATGGTAGTTGTTGTTTATAAAAGAATTTCTTAAAGTTAATTTATGGTATATACCCTACATGCTAGTGTTAATCTTTTACCTTACATATTTAATTAGTAAACTAGTAAGATTTACTATTAAGCATGATAAGTTTTGAATTGTTTAAAGAGCTTGACATTGGAAATATTTTATAAAAATAATAGCCATAATTGGATAACACATTCCAAGTAAATTATGGGCAGAGGAACTTAATCCATCATCACTATTATAGCCAAATTGACAGTAGTTTATGAGGATATAATTTCCTTAGGACATCAGGCTGGGAAGATGGATTAATAGTATAAAAACTTAATAACTGTTGCACATTACTTTTACATTGCAAAGAGTAACCAACATTTTATTAGGAGGTAAAGAGATTATGTTCACTTTGTCAGTAGATCCTTAACGTAATAACTCTGTCATTCTTAATCTGCTTGCAAAGAAAGATTTAAGACATTTTTACACATGACGACTAGGATAGACATCGAAGAGTTTAGTAGGCAGTAAGAACTTTGAATTACGTCTTTTAGAAAGAAAACTGTTGTCATCAATACTGATAGAACTAAATCTCATTTCCATAGCATCTTAAAAGGAATGACGATTTAATGGTTTTACCTCATAAAGCACTTGAATTTGAATAACATTTATATTCTTTTAATGAGCTATTATTGTGGGACGAACTTATATCTGAATGTTTTAGAATTATTGACAAGCAGCACCTGAACTTCTTACCTGTAAGTCTGTAAGAGCAGGAAAACTTTATGCGTTAGCTCGAAAGCTAAGTAAGCCCAAAATATCATGACAGTTCCACCTTGTGGTCGCAAAGAAAAACAAGTCATTAAACTGAAAAAGAATTGTTCTATAAGATAAAAATAATCAAATAGATAATTCAGATAATGAATCCATTAACATATAACTAATTAAACAATTAGTTGACTGCATTTATGAAAATTATTTGTATTTTAAAAATTTTAAATTTTTCGGAAAATTTGGGGTTTTGACAAACTACTTATTTTAAGAATGCAAAGGAGTATGTGAAGAGTTTCAATGTGTACTAGAGGATAATAAAATTGTAAAGAAGGGATGAGTTTCTTCTGCACCCAGTTCATGCGCTTCAACCATTTTGGAAAATGGTTATATATATATATATATATATATATATATAACTTTGGTAAGACCCATTAACCAACCATCTGGGAATTTTGGAGCAAGATATAAATAACTATTAAATATTTATCCACTAATAATGCAGTCTATTTTATTTTTTAACAGATCATTACTAGGTTTGGATGTCCCAAGTGCTTGACTAGTTATAATGGTTTCCACTTTATAAGTACCATGATTTCAACTCTTATCGAGGAGTTTATGGTCCAACATAATAATAGTAGTTCATATAATCCACGATAACATGGAACCATGGAAGATGTCTCACATGACCTAAGAAGGGTGAGGAAGTCTTTAATAAAATTCTAGAACAAGGTTTGACGAGGTATATTTAGCAAACTTTGATGATTTGGATGAGAGGATTTCGGTAGTATTCTAGGATTATAGAACTACAACAAATAACTTGACCAAGTAGACTCACTTTCGGTTAGTATATGAATAAGAGATTGTTATCCTAGCATAATTTTTAGTTCATAGTATGATTCTTTCTCATGTTATCCATATGTATGAGGAGCCACTCATGGAATAAATAACATAACTGATGTAGCTGGATTAAGCCATAGTTTTAATCTATTTCCATCAAACAATCAGAAAGGCCTAGAAGAAGGCATGACACAATTGAAACATCAATAAAAAATTAAGGGGGTTTTATATGCTTATGGATATGGGAAATATGTTATTACTTTATGATTGCAAGTACCTTAAGGACAAAAGAAAATTATATATGCATTGGTTCAGTTAAATCTTGGTCGCAAACATCAGATAATTTTATATTGTCTATTTGGCTCAACTGGATGGGTGAATGGAACCCACCTGAATCCCTTTACCCCAACTCTCTAAACCAAATTCATGTTCTACTACTATAAAAGGAGTCACTTAGGTTAGGTAATTTAAATTTTTTGTTTTATTTAGTTTTCAGTCACAATAAATAATGTCTGCCTATTTTATTTATTTTATTCATGGTCTAGTAAAAAGTCGTGAGTTGCATCTGCATTTTGGTGTTTTTTTATATTTGGTTGAGTCTTTGCAGTAATTACTAAGTGTACAATGTTAGGTGTCAGAATCCAGTAGGTCAGGAAAGGAGGTTACATCGGGTTGTGGTCGAATCCTTTGGTAGTACATTGAATTTGGCCTCGAGTATTGTGATTTGGCAATGAGATGGAGATTGGTGTCCACCTGACGAATTTACTCCTATGTCTCACTAAGTTGAAGAGGAATTTCCTTCCTCTCCTACTTACTGTCCATCAATGACTTTCCAAACAAATTATTCACGTCCCAATACAACGATTGAATATTAGCATATTTAGTTTCACACATGCTAGAATACCCCCTGTCATGAACCCAAGGATCCATTTAAAGATGGATTTCCATCACTAACATCATCCTTTTCTTGTTCCTAACCTTCTCCTCTACCTCTTTTATTTCCCGTTGAATCGAAGAAAAATAATAATTTATGATAAATTTCTTTGGCATCTCTGACCTCCCTCTGAATACACACCATATGGTCTTTGTTCCTTCTTCTATGCACAAGGCGCATTTGAACCCGAATCACCATTATGAAAACTACCCACTTAAACCATGTCCCTCAAGCTAAATATCTTGGTTTCCCTTCACGAACTAGTCACAATCACCTAAAGTTTGAGCCTCGACACACTCTATTTGTCGATGATTTCCCTCAGTCCCAGTTTGACATGTTATTAATCGGAAAAACATCTAAATAAAATCAGCATGAGGGTTTGTTTTAGTGATATTGTTATGTTATGAGTGACTTTCCATCATATTTTTCCATCGCCATAGAATGTCTCACCTAATCTCACCATCATCACTACAAATGGGGGATCCATCACTTCTAGGTTATGCCCCCTTCCTTCCTTCATGCTCCAACAACCACTGGTACCTGCATTCATCATCCACTGAAATGATATGCATCCCAAGTGTACCTACATGTACTCTACCTCTCAAGCCTCCATTATGTGTCCGTGTGTTCAATTCATTTGTCATTTCTTGAAAAAGATCTTGGTTGACCCTCTTGGACTCAATTATCACCCAGATATAGGGGGTGAAAATATTGTCCAAGAATTCAGAGGCAATCCTTCCCCAAGGTAAAATGAACAATCTCTTTCCATGCTACATCTAGGACCTCTTGATCATGTTCTACTCCTTAATTCACTCTTTGATCTCTCACTTTGTTGGTAGTACGTCTCACATGCAATGGAATGATGAATAAGGTTTGATTAGGCAAGGAAGCTATATTTTCAACTTTTATAATTCCATTCTCTTGTTTAATGAAGTTTTACTAATGGGAGTGACATTCAGTAATTTTGCAAGAAGATGAATTATGAGCTGAGAATCTCCTTCCACTATTATTTTGGTGTAGCCTTGTTTCATGGAAATGTGTAGTCCTTAAGTGATATCATACAATTTCATTGCATTATCTCTATCTTGACCAATGAATCTTGTATAGACCTAGATGATTTGGACACTGTTGTTCCTGAAGATGCCTTTGAATTGAGTCAGGCCTGGCTTGCCTTGCGAGACTCCATCAAAATTAAGTTTTGAGAATATTTTTTGGGGAGGGGACTAGGTAATCAAGATAGAAACCCTATTCTTAATAATAGTGAATAAAACATCCATATTTAAGGAGATTAGATTCCAATCAACAATTATTGAAACTTCTTGATCTAGACTTTACCTTTCCTCTGCTATCCATTGCTCAATCTGAAGAGTTTCCAAAATGTCTCTTTTGATTTTCTTCCAAATTTGATCCCTTGAGAGGTTGATATCATTGAATTTTTTTCAATTTTGTTCCTTCAATGTTTCTTAGAGGAAAATCCCATGAAGATCTGGCTGACTCTAATTTTTTGAAACAGAGAAATATGTTTCTTATAAAAGTAGTCAGCATAAATAAGCTAAAAGCTCCATGAATGGATAATAATAATATAATTGATAAATATTCGATGATGATTTACATTTACAAGGGTTGGAATTTTATAAGTCCATTCGTGACTTTCCAATGTAATGTCATGACTCTTTAATAATGATTAATGATTAATGATTAATTATCTATTAATATTAATGTTTATATATATATATATATATATATATATATATATATATANAAGTATTACATTTGATTTCTTGTTTGTAATGACATATTCTCGATCTTTGTGTTAGTAACTGCGGCACTTGACAAAATGAAATGATATGAGTTGTAGATTCCCAATAAAAATTGTCACATCATTTGTGAAGTCATCCATCAGAGATTTATCTTCATTGCATTTGTCTGTTGACCACTTTGTTGGATCGAATTTCTCGTTTTCTGCTTAACTTGTTCATTTTGTGTTCTTTCTCTTATGAAACCATATATCCTCTGTTTATGTTTAATTTGACCCCGTCGTTGGTCAAAATGCTTTTTGTAATTTGGGTGTTGATAAGGAGTTTTTGTTGTTTATTTTTTTGCTGGATTGAATTCATTTTGAATTGTGACAGTGACTGAATTTGTATTTGTTTCTTCTTCCTCAACTTGAATTTGTTTTCTGGAGAGTCTAGATTCTTCCTTATGGATTTAAACTAATTTGTTCTCAAATAGATTATTATTATTCTGAATCTTCTTGAACCTTTCATCTTGCGATTGTTTGTCCTCTTTTAAATTCTTGATTTGTTCCTATGGTTCTTGAATATGATTTCTCAGACGATGGTTTTCCTCTTTCTGTTTTAGTATTCTTCCTTTGAGGTATTCATTGGAAAGTTCCATCTTTCAACTATTTTTAGTTTCTTGATTTTCGTAAGTAATGTCTTGTTATGAATTCTTAGTTGAAATAGTTCCTCGGCATTTCTTGCTAATTTGCCATTGATTTTCACAATTTCTAACTTGTGCCTATTTTTAGTATCGTCATATTTTTTATGGAGTTCTTCCTTTTGTTGTTGACGTCGACATATCTCTAATTCTTGACTTTTTGGCTTTCTTTGGATTTACGCCAATTCATCATCTTTGTCCATGATGAGCTTGTTTAAATGATTTATGTCTTCTTCTAAATCGTTATCACTTCTATACGGTGATTCTTTATTAGCTTCGAACTTTTTGATTTTGCCTTTAAGGTCTTGGTTGTGATTTTTAATCGAGATATTTCTTCATTGTTAGCTGATCATAGTTTATCGATATCTTCATTAGATTTTTTTAGTTTTTTATTATTATTTTGTTTTGATCTTTTGAACGATGATTCTCTTGTTCCATCAACTTATGATTTTTTAAATTGTAGATTTTTATTGCTTTCCTTCTAGTATCCTAATTCACTTTCCAGTTTATGTGATTGCAATTGTGAGTTACCTTGATCGTCTTTCATAATAAAATATTTACCACATATTGGACACGAGGGATTTCCATTCTTAAAAAATGTCCAATATTGGAATTCCATTTCGCAATAAGGACACTTAGTCAAAAATTTGGATTTATATATGGAATCCATAATTTCTTGAACAAATCCACAATTGGATTCAATGGCTTCTTCACTATCTTTTGAGACTTGATTTCTTCTCTTTTTAATATCTTCTTGGTCTTCTTTCTTTGACTTAGTATTCTTTCCTTTTTTGTATTAAATAATAATTGTAATGACAATTATTAATGATTATTTATTATTGTTTAAAATAATAATATTTTTTTCTAATGGGAAGCACTTAGAACTTTAAAGACACTAAATATTATTATTATTAATATAATAATAATATTATATGTATAAGTTTTTTTGTGAAATGGATTATATTAGGGTTTTAAGGACATGAGAGATTGAGGTGGAGTGAAAATGTTGGCAAGAGGGGAAGGAGTGAGCAGGAGGAGTTGGTGCCATGAGGAGGGCGCAACAATTTGTTGGAGCTATGGCAGTGGTGGTTGGAAAGGGAGGATGGAGTGGGGGTTCGAGCAGGTATATGGCATGGAGTAGGAGTACACGGGGTGTGAGTGGAGGGTGGATGGGAAGAGGAGGGCGCTGGAGAGTGCAACGTGGAATTGAAAGGGAAGGAGGCACAAAAGGAATGGTGGTGGAGAGGGGGGGTTGGCTTGGTGTGTGGCAGCGCGAGATGTAGGGCATACAATAGAGAAATAATGGATGGCATGCTGGTGAAGACGATGGCGTTGGGATGTAGGACACACAGAATGCAAGCATGTGGCGTGCATTAGAGGATGATGCAGGGTGACGACGAGGTAGTGGCTAATGAGAGGGAGAAATATCAGGTGTGGGGATAATGTAGTGGGACATGTTAGGTGAGAGGGATTTGAGTTAGGAGGGAGGAGAGAAAAGCGTGAAGCGGAATGAGGCATGGGACTGAGTGGTGTGCATGAATGTGAGCAGTGAGGATGGGAAGATCATGGAGGATGAGAGAAGTGAGGACTGCAAGGGATGTGGATCATGGGAAAGAGGGATGAGAGCACCAGTGCAACGATTGGGGTGATTAGTGGAGCAGGTCACAGTGTGAAAGTAGGGATTACGGTGGGAACAAGAGTGCACGGTTTACAGTTAAGGGAATTTGTAGCTCAAAGAATTTTTAAAAATTACTAGAAAAAATATGAAACTTTGGATAAAAGTAAGAACAATCATAA
The DNA here is from genome assembly GCA_001517045.1 of Pseudotsuga menziesii. Taxonomy (NCBI): domain Eukaryota; kingdom Viridiplantae; phylum Streptophyta; class Pinopsida; order Pinales; family Pinaceae; genus Pseudotsuga; species Pseudotsuga menziesii. Next base: position 562,918 of record LPNX010128774.1, read on the forward strand.
GACTAAGGAAGGGCTAGCTCCGATACCAGTAAAAAAAAAAAATGTGTTTCTTATAAAAATAACCAACATAAATAACCTAAAAAATCCATGAATGGATAATAATAATATAATTGATAAATATTTGATGATGATTTACATTTACAAGGGTTGGACTTATATAAGTCCATTCATGACTTTCCAATGTAAAGCCATGATTCTTTAATAATGATTAATGATTAATGATTAATTATCTATTAATATTAATATTAATATTAGTGTTAAGATATATATATATATATATATATATATAACATCGTTGTTGTGAAAAATACCTTCCCTTCAATGTTTAAAGGTGTATTTAATGCTTTCCTGCTGAACAATTTCTCAGAAACTTGTTTCTCCTTTATCGCATACAGCCAAGGAGAAGGGGAGAATATTGAGCATATGATATTTTGTTTCCTCATCATGAAAAAAATGGACAACACGATGGAACTTCGAAACCCCTACGTCAAATCTGATTCTAGGTCAAGGCCTTCTGATTGGGTACCAACCAAAGAAACGTGGAGACTTTCAACAAAATATTTTGTTTCCATATCCAACTGCATATTTTCTTCTCATTATGTTCCCCTTTTGTAGAGTGAAGGGGGTAGGATTATTTCAAATTAAATTTACCACCCCCTCGATGTCCCTATCTCAACTTACCTAGGCCATTTATCTTTAGGAATCCATGTACACCATTGTTGACCATTGTTGGTTGTGGTCCAATATTGATATACTTTATTTTTGTTTTGATATAACATTCATACTGTGGACCTGCTAATTTGGTTGATCTACTAGTGTTGGATCTTGTTTCCAGGAATCCTCCCAATGTAAGGCAGTTTGACCATCTCGTATCTCCCAGAAGTTGCGTGCCTGAACAAGACCATGAAAAGTGTTGGAAGCTACATCCATAGCTAAAACCTAAGAACCACAAGAAGGGTGCAAAGAAGAAGAACCTTCTAGCTATGGATTCAAGCTAACAGGTAGAGATCAACTTAGATTTGGATGAGAATATTATCTCTACTTTAGTGCATAAGGAGGTGAATATGAGTAGGCTTCATCACAAGGAAGAGAAGAATATGAAAAAACTCTTCTATATCAAGATCTAGATCAAGAAGACCAAGGTAAAAACTTTATTCAATTTTGATTCACATGTCAACTCATAGCAAGCGTGGTTTGGAGGTTCATGACCATTCTAACTCCTATCCATTGGGATGGGTAAACCAGGATTTAGAGATCAAGGTCACAAAATAACATAAGCTCAAATTTGATATAAGTGCAGATTTTATTGATCAAGTGGAGTTAGATGTAGTACCATTTGACATGAGTGGTGTAGTGTTTGGAATACCCTACATGTATATGAGGGATGCAGTTTTCATGAGGAGAGAAAACTAGTATTTCTTGATCAAGTATGGGAAGTAGTTCATCATCAATGCACATGAAGGTAAATCAAAGATATCACTACTAAGTGCCAACCAAGTTGAAAAGTTGAGTGTAAAGAGTATGCTTTATTTTATTACGAGAGAATCATTCTGGTGACAAATCAATAAGAGTAAAGGCATCCCTAGAGGGGTGTAACAGAGAGAAAAAAAACCAGTTGGAGGATTTGCTAAATACAAACAGACGAGTGTTCCAAGATCTTAAAGGGATACCACATAAGAGGGAAGTAGAAGATGATATATAGTTGTTTCCTAACTCCCCATTACCAAATAGTGGGTTGTATAGAGAACCTTTTCTGGAAGTAGATGAAGTGAATAAGCAATTATTGGAGTAAGGGGTGATTCTACCAAGCACCTCACCTTACGGGTTAGCTATCATCATCGTACCCAAGAAAGATGGGACTTGTCATATGTGTATCAACTACAAAGATTTGAACAATATCACACTTAAGAATTAATACCATTTTCCATGTACTAACGATTTATTAGACCAGTTGCAACATGCAAAGTACTTCACCAAGTTGGATCTAAAGTCAGGATACCACTATGCACATGTCAAAGAATAAGACACTTGGAAGACCGCCTTTAATACAATGCAAGGTTTGTATGAATGGTTGGTCATGTATTTTGGTTTATGTAATGCACAAAATAAATTTATGAGACTCATGAATGATGTTTTCTTCCCATTTTTAGATTCATTTGTTATAGTCTATTTGGATGATATACTAGTTTATATATCTAGCTTGGAGGAGCACATTTCACATCTCAAGAAAGTGTTGGAGACTTAGAAAAAACTCCATTTGTCATCATCATCATCATTAACATCATGGTCATCATAGTAGTCAATGTTGTGTCATTGTAGTTGCGATTAATCATCATCATCATCAAGAACATCATCGTCATCATAAGCATCATCATCTTTGTCGTTGCCATCACTAATCATGATCATCATCGACGAGGACAACCTCTATTCCAAGAATCATTTCTATTTGTAGTGGTCTTCACTGATTTGGTCAGGACAACCTCTATTCCACGTGGACTTCACTTAGTGAACCTCTCACATAGCACGTGCGATCATGGGATATTAAAGAATACCCTTAATTTCCAGAGATATTGACCCAAAATATTTTTGTTGAAACCCCCTCCCAATACTTAAAACCTCCTCCCCACCCCTTTTTATACCTCAATCCTTATAAACCACCCTACCCACACCCACCTTAAACCCCTTACCCGCCCTAATACCTTCAATATATTGGTTCATTTTTTGATAATTTTAAAACCCACAATATGAATTAACATGATAGGATATTGGTCAACAAGTGAAGTCCCCATGCTCTATTCCAATACTTATTCAAACTACAATGGTTTAACTTAATATTGAAATAATTTTCAATTATGTACAAACACCAAATATTAATTGCATGAAGAATACCCATCATTTTCTTTACGTATGTCTATTTACCGAGGTTTTTATCACACAATTATTTATTACTAAATTCCTAGGGGTGTCCCTCTTTCATTAAAACTACCCAAATACATTTTTCCAATGCATCATATTTGGTATAATTGAAGTCTAGCATGAGTAGGATAGAAGTAGTAGATATTTAACTTCTTTTAAATCTCGAAAGACTTATTCTGAAGCATCATTCTAGTTGAAGGTATTTTTCTCGAGAAAGGTGGTGAAGGGGGCCACAATTTTACCATACATCTACTCAAACTTATTATAGTAATTGGCGATGCCAAGGAATCCATACAAAATTTTAAGAGTCTTAGGGTAGGGCTAGTATTTCATTGCTTGAATTTTCTTAACATCAACATGCACTCCATCTTGACTAACAATGTGCCCCAAATATTCTACTTAAAAGGAACCAAAAATTCATTCAGAACATTTGATAAATAGTTTATGATTACATATAATTTGTAAGGACTATCTATTTATTAAGAATATAAAAGTTGGGGCATAGGGGTGAAGCACCTTCTTTTTATAGAACCATGATGAGTAGAGAGTAGGGTTTGGTACTAGGATGGACACACATGTTTCTGACAATTCATGAATGAATTATTATATCTCATTTTTATGTGTAATATGATGTATTGGTGCACATTGGGTGGTTGGATTCCTAGAATCAATAGAATTACATGATCATGCTCCCCACATGAGAGTGGAAGTCCATGGGGAAGTTTATAGGATTTTTGTTTGTTTGTTAGAAACTAACTACATGTCAATATGAAATCATTGGGAAGCATCTTCTAAGGAACGGATGGCATCAAATTGTGCAATAATCCATGAATGACCCTTCTTCAATAGATTTTACATACAATGAGAACTGGTGATTTTAAGAGAGAGTATAGAAATATGCATCTTTTTTGAAACTCATGTATAATTAGAAGAAATATATCATTATGGGACCCATTGTTATCAACCATTCCACACCCAAAATGATATCATAGCCTCCCATTTCAAAGGAGAACATGTGAGTTTTCAATAAATAACCACCTATTTAAATTTTTCCAATGTCACACTTGCCACTACATTTAGTGGACTCCCAATTTGTAACCATGATTTGAAATTTATTAAAAGCATGGATATAACTGCTATGTTTTTTCTACAATGTCATGATGAAAAAAATTATGGGTTCCATTGTTGTTTGTTAAGATAATCACCTTCATGTTCTTGATATATTTGATAAGTTTTTAATGTCTAAGAAATGCATTTTAAGGCATGAAGGGATATTTATGATTATTCAAAATGTTGAATCAAAGTGGGAACACCCTCAGCAGGTGATAGTTTCTTTGAATTCAGACTGTAAGCTTCATCATCAGGAAGGTTTTCAAACATGACCATAAATAATGTATCTTCCTTACATTTATGTTCTATAAAATATTTATCATTATAATTATAATAATGTCATTTAAGTTGAAATTTATCCATTTATGCCTATGTCAACTTGTGTACCTTGAGGGGTGGATAAAGATGTCGAGAAGGCACAAATTTTTGGCATAGTCATGCAACAATTTTTGGGTGGAAAACTAGGAATATGTTACAACTTTATTATGACAACATAATTGAGAGGTCAACAACTAGGTCATAGAATGTAAATTTTGTTGTAATCCATTGGCAAGAAAGAGTCAATGATGCAATAAGGCCTTACAATTGTGGTCAAATCACTAAAATCTATTTTAAATCTTAGAAAACATATTTGTATTTGTAAAATATATATCTAATTAACACAACCTAACCTAACTAACAAATATGGAGTTGACATGTAAAAAAGTTGTTGCTTATGTTTGATCACAATCCTTCTTATGTGCAATCAAAACATGCACTTGTATGAAATTTATATCATGTTTGAAAAGCTTGCATTGGTACCATTTCTCTTAAGATACATGAAATAAAATCAATTTGTTTTGGATAAAATTTTGTGATTGATCCATTCCAAGCATACCAATATTTGTGTGTGGGATGAATCGTGATTTAACTTCCTATTGTATTCGAATTCCACTTGTAAGTCTCCAATCATAAAATACTAGCAACCTATCTATGAGTAGTGTAGGATGGAAAATATAAAGGAGGGGGGAAATGTTATCCCCACATTAGATAGCATTATCTATTGTCTTATAGTGATAGTTTTCCTTTTAGTGACTTATACATGTGGTTGATAGAATAATTATGATGCAATGACCTCATTAATTGGTTGTGAATCAAGTCAAGAGGTCATCATATGAAGATGTTACGAATACGTCTTAATTATGTTGATGGATAGTTGTATTACTTATTGTTGTGTACATGGAAACCCCATGTGTTTAAGAGGACCAACCCTTCAGTGGGATGGATGATCAAGTTCTTACATATTGACCTTTTAAGACCAACCCCTCATTAAAAGGTTCAAATAGGACCTTGTTGGGTTCATCAAGACTTTACCTAAGGAACCATTTACTATGTTGGGTCAAGTTAGGAATGTATAATCAACCCTTATAATTACCTCATTTTCATTTAAATCTATGCATCAATAAATTTATCTACCAAGGCCTATTTGTTGAGTCTCCCCTCAGACACTAAGTGACATCATGGCACATCACCTTGTCATCATATTAGTTTTACTATAAATCCATCACATGGAGTATTCCAATTCCTTCCCAACTTTCAAGGATATGGATAAGTGTCATTTGTGTCCCCATGAGAGAACACAAACTTCTTCAGTGATGCAACCACCTTGTCTCCCATAATGCTATGGTTATTGAAAGTGTCAATGGGGCCTCACAATTTTTTCCTCTAGGGCTCATTATCCATGTGTGGGGTGCTAAAGAATGACATAGTATATGGATATAATATATTTGTCATATGAGTGCAATATGGTGACAATTTCAATGTTTAACACATGGAGGATGTTTACTAAGGACCATGTCATGGTTCTTATTTCCTAGGCCATCGTCAAAGGCCATACTACAACATCAAAAACCATGTGATCAATTTGATATGGGGCTCATAATCCAAATGGTTTGAAGTTTGTTATTCAATATGGAATAAGTTTGCATAAGATGCACTATATCAAAGAAACATACTATTTAGCATTAAATATGGAAGAACTTTTAGTGCATGTGAAAATTATGAGGAATTTTGATAGAGTAAAAGGTGGTGGTAACACAAAACACATTTTATAAGTGTATTTTAATAATTCAAAAAATTGTAAATCTTACATGTAAAAAAGTATTCCTTATGGTGCCTTCTCAATCCCATGAAAGGAACCTAGTAGGAATCTATGACTTTCCACTAATATACCAAGGTACAGGGTGCAAGGAAGAACTAGCTTGAGGTCCCTATTTTTTTTAATGGTACGGAGAGAGAGAACATTTTCTTTTCAAATTTTAATTCCCCATTGCATCACTTAAGTGACACCCTACTGATGAGTAGGATATGCTATCGACATGTAGTTAATGTCGATAGCATAACCTACTCATTTGTAGGGCATTGCTTAAGCGACGTCATGGGGAAGTAAAATTTAAAAAAATTTGTGATGTAAATACATAAATTAGATGTCTAAAAGATGTAAATTGTAACTTTGAATAAATAAATGACATACATCAATGATAATATTTTAATTTTTTTTTATGGATATGGTATTATATTTTGGGTGAAATATGGTCTTATATTTTTTTTGAAACCATCTTAAGGAGTTGATTATACTGGGTCTTTAAGGTCATAAATTATTTTATATTTTCATTGATGGATGTTTTCCATTTCAAATGCCCTACTAAAATTCATATTTATATGTGGATTCTTTTAAACAATAAAGTATTAACTTGTCACAAGTTGCAAATATGAAGTTCAAAGGACTTGGTTGGTGTAGTCTATGCATGGAAAGTAATACAATAAATTACCACTTAATAATTTTATGTAGTATTTTTAAACATGTATGGAAGGAAATAAAGGGTTTCATAGGGTTAAGGGATGCTTAGGTTGGAGATACCATTGAAGAGGGGCTCAAAATTTGGTGCGAAAAAACTGCCAAAAAACCTTCTATGGCATTGATTTTGATAATTGCTTGTGGCATTTGGCTTGACATAAGTCTTGTAACATTTGAGAACAAGGCTATTCCTTGAGTTCAATGTGATATACAAGGGTGGAACAATATAGCTTCTATAAGCAAGTGATGGTTCCAAAGCTTCTCCGACATGTTAGAGAAGAAGACATGGACAAATAAAAACCTTTGGTGTATTTTGATTGAGCCTTAGGGTGAGTGTCCTATGGTAGGTGTTGGTGACATACTTTTCTTCTCTAACTCCCATACAATTAGTTTCAAAGTATGCATTGGATATGGATCTAATAACATGGTTTCATTTGCACAAATCTATTGTGAATGGAATCTGAGGGAAACCAACTTGTGAGAAGATAGCATACAACTCTTTGGGGATTTACTCTTGCTCATTAAATCATTCATAAATAAATATTGAGGAATTTTACTCTTCAACACTTATTTGATGAAATTTTGGATATCTTGGAAGTTTTTACCTAAGTTTTCATTTGAACACATCTATAATGACTGTTATCAAAGAGAAAACACCTTGTCAAAAGAGGTCTTACAACTTCTAATTTGTCTATTTTGAATTTTTTTATGAATATTATAATATTCTTTTTCATAGAATAATTAGTGTTGGATTTTGTACCTTCTTGAACAATACTTATGGATGATTGTATAAGTGGAATTCACTCCTTTTTCGAGATAATACATGTATAAAGACTTGGATTTTGGACCATTTTTTTTGCATTATAAATTCATAATTAATTATTGATAATTTGTCAGTTGAATTCATCCTATTTTGCATTATGAATTCGTCGATTGATACCGACTGTTTTGCATAATCCTATCTTGTGAATTGTTGTTGTTGCTTTCACCTTTCAAATTACAGTATTACTTCACACTAAGAGAGTTGAAAAAAGCGTAGCTGGTAAGTACTTTTCACTCTTGAGATCATCAAGATGAAAACATTTAGGTTGAGCTTGTATTTTCGATCTTTGCAAAGGATTTTCAATGTAGCTACTTCTTTGTTCTACATATTATATTTCATTTTATAAGATTCATTCTCATGTGGATCTAGGAAAGGGATCAATTATTGCCTTTGCATCACAGGATGAGAAATACATAAAATGCCTAATAAATTATGAACCATTATAAACTAGTACATGTTTCCATGCATCAAAAGTTTATTTTGGTGGTGCCATATCGATGTTCTCTATTTTTTGCACAGTTTGATTTGAGATGAAACAATTTAGTTGTTTGCACTTGCAGGTTGCAAGTTTATCTTGCTATAGGTTGTTTGTGCAGCCTAGCCTATTCTTTTTATTATTGATAAATACATTGGAAAACTAATCATTGATAGAAATATAGAATGGAAAACTTTACAGAGAACATAAAGATAGAGAGGACAAATACACATGTAGTAGTATAAAGAAATAATGGAGGCCAAATCTAGGGTCAAAACAACAAAAATTGATAGAATTAAATTGAAAAACAAATTTAGGGGTTACCCACTAGTTTGCAACTACTACTGAGCTTCCATGGTTCTAACCCTGGGAAATATAACACTACAAGCTTGGTTGGGATTCCACAGGATTCCATGATGAGTGGATCTAGGGCTTCCATATGCTTCGATAGAACGACTGAGCTTCCATGGCATGACAGAATTGAGTGACTAAACTACTGGTAAAGAGAGTGATTCATCTATAGTTAAGGACTATCGAGAGTTGATAAACCATAGATCTAGTCAAGCAAGTGTAGAAATCATAATTATACACTTTTGATCGGTGAATTCATAATTCATAATTTTGAATTATGAATTCATAATGCAAAATGGACACTTGATGAACTTATCAAGTGTAGTATCTACGACAGTTTACAGATCATATTGGTATCAACACACCTTTTCTTTGGGTTTTATGGGTAATTGCAAGATCCAATAGTTGGTGAAAAAAAAGTCTTTAAAACCTTATCCATGGCAGACAAGTCTATTAAGGGAGCAGTGGATGATTATGAACAATGATTTTCAAAAATGGAAATGCAAGTCGTCGCTATCGCATGCAACATGTAAATCCTCATGGCGACTCTAGAGAACAAGTTCATACCTTTCAGATATTTTGGAGGCTCTAATTCATATTTCAGATCTGAGGAGAAATCGGAAATAAAAGTGACCTAGAAAAGAAGTCGATGGAATATTTCGAGAGAGAGTAGCTGAGTTCCAGTACTAATATTCCTTCCTAATCTCTCTTCAAGTTGGAAGCTAAAGTCGACATCAAGTCGTATCAAGGTGATATCGATGTTCTAAAACTGAATCATTGATTGCAACAGTTGGAGGTTTATTTTAGCATCCATTAAATAACCAAGGATTAAAATATCCCATTTGCTTGATTGAAGTTAGAGGGCCATACATTAACCTAGTTAGAAATCCACATAGAAGCAATTAGGCTAGAGAGTGATCCAATAATAACTAAGTGGGAGGACTTCAAAAACTTCATTAAGTCCCAATTATATCTAATCATATATGTAGAGGACTAGTGGATCCATTAGCATTACTTCAGGCAAAGGCAGGGGAAACGTGTGCAAGAATACACCACCAAGTCAGAAATATGACTATCATGTTGGATATCTCACGCAAGAACCCATATGTACTCAATTATATGGGGGAATCACATAGTCATATATAGAGGCAAGTAATTCTCTTCAATCCCAGGTCAATTAATGAAGCATGTGTACAAGCGCAATACTTGGAAAACATAGGCTATAAGAAATGACAATCAAGTGGCTCAAAACAAAAAGAGAGCCATGATGCTACCATGGAGGTGAAGAAGAAGTGGAAGGGAAAGGAGAAGAATAATACAGCTAATTCATATCAGTGAAATGATATGAAAAACCATATAATCAAAGGTCACATTGAATAAAAGTCTTGGAAGCTACATCTAGAGCTGAAACCTAAGAATCACAAGAAGGATTCCAAGAGGAAAAACCTTCTAGACATGGAGTCAAGCAAGGAGTTATAAAGCAGCTTGAATGTGGACGAGAACATTATATATACTAGAATGGAGAAGGAGGTGAAATTTGAATATCCATCACCCCAAGGAAGAGAAGGAGATGACATAACTCTTCCACATCAAAATCCAAGTCATCCAAATGAAGATCAATGCTCTATTTGATTCTAGTTCACATGAAAACCACATAGCAGAGGATTTGGTACATAATATTGGATTGGAAGTACATGATCATCCCATTCCCTACCTATTGGGATGGGTTAATAAAGATGCATAACTTAAAGTTATGAAATAGTGCAAGATCAAGCTTTCCATAAGTGTAGAGTATGTTGATGAGGTGGAGGTAGATGTAGTATCATTGGATGTTTGTGGTGTATTGTTTGAAATCCCCAGACGTGTATGAGGGATGTGATCTTCATGAGGAGAGCCAACCAATACCGCTTGATCAAGATCAACACACACAAAGGTAAATCAATGATATCTCTAGTAAGTGCCAACCAAGTGAAAAAAAAACATGATTAGTTAAAGTAGGAAGTTTGTATTGTTTTTCTTAAGACAAAATTAGGAAGAAGGAGAAACAACAAAAGTGAAGGCAACCTTAGAGGGATGTACCAAAGAGAAAAAAACATCAGTTGGAGATCCTTTTATAGGCATACAAAGAAGTGTTCCAAGATCCCAAGGGGATATAACCTCTAAGTAGTACATGTGAACATTTTTCCCATGCCACATCGTCACTATAGAAAAAATCTTGTGTCGCTATAGTGACGAATTGGAGCCCATATTTTCGTGGAAAAATTATCATCGCATTAGCCACACTTAGAAAATTTCGTCGTTATAGCAATTGACGAGCTTTTTAATTCCTTTTTAATTAAATCGAAATAGAAAGCTGTTCATGTATTGTCAACCCAGGGCCACAAAGGCTTATGAGCTGCCAAACAAAATATATGCCAGACACTATAACTTGAATTGATTTTATCACAGAGGAGATTTAGGAATTACTGAATTGAATTTTAGATGCAACCGTGGTGAATGGACTCCTAAGAATTTTACCAAATACAGAAAGAGATCTTGCAGTCAAACCAGAGCACTCAATCCTCTACTTCAACACATTCTGCTATGCTATGATACTCTGCCATGCTATGGAAAGTAAAAAAAACATGTAACACACTCTGTTACGCTACAGAAAGAAAATTAACATTCAGATCTAACTTAACCGACTAAGAATCTTCTAGGAAAGCAATTCGACGAAACACAATTGAATGAAGAAACTTGATAAACTAATTTAATCCTACAAATGGCTTCTACCCTTACATGCTAACAATAGAATTCGATTAATAACTTAATGCATACATACACCGTAGAACTAATTCTAATTCAATGTTCATCATTCATATATTCCTCCGTAACTGATAATAGAAATGACTAGGCAATCCAATCATATCACAAATTAAGAATTAACACTCAGATACGCTCCACACACCAATTCTAAATATCAAACAATCAAATAAATCGACACTGCATCAGATATTGAAATTATCAGCCTAAACAATCATGCATAAAAGAAAGAAAAGAAACCTACTTGTAACAACACCTGTGACAGAAGGGGGCCCTGCCTTCGGCAACAGGATCTGAACAACCACTTAGTCACACGAATTGATCAACACATTCGAATCAGGTAACTATAATTTTTATTAAAGAAGTCCGATGGCAATGTTCAATAGATCTTATGCAACGGGTGGTTAACCCTTCTGAAAGAGTTTCAAGGTTTTTATACATCAATGCTCATGAGAGAAATATGAAAGATCGTGAAGTTAAAATAGATTTCCCAATAAATCCTATCTACGGATCCTTAAATATATATTTCAAGAGTCTGCGTTATGGAAAGTGGAGGTGATACCAAAGATATTAGAGTAAAAAGTCATCATAGACCCAAAATAATGAATTAGGTACAAGATCTCCAATCCTTGGATCGACTGTATCATCATCTAAATGATGGATAGGTAACCAAAATGATGCAGAGAAAGACATCAACTTGATATCTTTGTGTAATAGCACAAGACTGAGATGTATATCATCCAACTTCCATAATTCCCTCATTCTGCAACCTGTAGGAAAAATGATACTGATCCTGAAAATACCACTTCTTTAGTAGGAAATAATGGCAACATAACTCTATCCAAATCATAAGCAATTGATAAATAACAAAGAAAACAAGATCAATCCTTACCAAGGCCAAAATGTGCTAAATGTAAGCAAGAGAGAAATTGGTCATACAGGATTATGTCAAAAAGAGTTATAAAAAAGATGGAATAAGGGAATAAAAAGAGTCATATGCATAGCCTGTCATCTCCCCCCAACCAAAAGGTTTGCATGTCCCTATGCAAACTAAGACTGTGATCCACTAACAGGGGTGCTTGGAGAACTGCTTAGGCACTCATCACTCCACTTATAGGAAGAATGGCCACCTTCTGTTATTCTATAAAAACCTTTCTGTTCCCCAACAACTTTGAAAAATTCACTGTCTTCTCCATCCACCACAGGGCACCAAAGTATAGGGAAGTGAAATCGGAGCCCGATCCAGTTGGCTCTATGTTTACTCAGGAAGTCAAAGCAGACTTGTAGTCTATCTAGGGCTCACTCAAACATTCTAACATAGAAGGGATCTTTCCTTTTCAAGTCAAAGATCAGAGCATTAATCCTTCTTCGTAGACAGAGCATCATGTCCAACCTATGAAAGGGAATCCATCTCCTGCATTCATGAACAACTTTAGATTGAGCAGTCTCCAGGAGAGTAACGAGTGATTGATCTTGCATAATCTGGTTTCTGGCCGTGAATAACTTTTCAACTGAGGGGGAACCTCTCACCCAAAGAGCATATTCCCATTCAATATTTTCTATAGCAGTGGCAACATTGTTCCATCTCAAATGTTTTCTCATGAAGGACATGAATGCCCTTAGTTGTATATCCCCTACATCAGGGTTTGCGTCCCAATCTTCATAAACTGTCATAACTAGGTTATACATATATAATTCACACAAAAAGTCTTGTTCATCTTCGTTACTCCTATAAAAGGCAGCAACAAACTGGTCTTCTGTCTTAATATGATCATTATATCCCATAGTTACCATTGGCAGTCTAAAAGATACAAGTTTTTCTTTTAAAAACACAGATTATAAATTCGAAGGGGGTCTTAGATTCCTCATGGAGTCGCTATAGCGACGAAGTATTGTGGAAAATTCATGCCCCTAAGTCATAATTCATCGCTAGAGCAACGTCAAGGCATCAATATAGCGACGATAGTTCATGGAAAATTGGAAGTGACTAAGCACTGGCGTGTCGCTATAGCGATGTTTACCGTGTATGTTCAAAAAAATTTCATAGCAAAGATTGTATTTCAAATCTTGGCACATCATATGGGACTTACAATGATATTGGTAGGCAATGAGTATTAGAGACTAAATGTCCTCCTTGAAACTATATAGGATAACATATATATTTCAAGCACATAGCCCATTACTTATTAGTATAGAATTTATTTAAGTCCATCCAACCCAAATATCCTAATTTCAATGGCATCCTTCTATCATATCTTACCTCCATTTTCCTACCTGATACAACTTAACAAGTGCAATATTTCATCTCTATGTTATGCTACCTTGTAATATGAAGTTTGAACCATTCCCAACCTAGAAGAAATTCCATTATCATGCTCAGTAGTCTTGACATACCTTGATTGTGATGGAATCTAGAACAATGATTGTGATTAAATCTGGAACAATATTGACATTCCAACGTGCATACTTTCACCCACCTTTGCCAACAAATTCATCAATTTTATACATAATCTTTGCACAAACCTGCTTAGCATCCAAACATATCAACATCATAGATATAGTTAACATATATTTCATTTAGATACATGACTTACGAGCTTCATTTTCTAGCTATTGTATAAAAAAGGAAAATGTTGACAGTAATGTACAAGTTAAAATGACCTCCTTGTTATTCTGCACTGTCTATATGAAAAAATAGAATATTGGTCCTTTAAACGTTTAAACAACATAATGATGAAAAAAATACAACTAAATTAGGTGAATTTATTAATTAGATATATACTTGTATCAATCCTTGTTTGCCTGAAAATGGCGGGCCTTGTTGATTGAGAATATAAGAATTACATTATCGCATGAATCAAAAGCTTCGTTTAGTTATGCCTCATTATTTAGTTGAGTTTTCCACATCCTTTTTTGTACAAAGAGTTCCCAATTTTCTCTATTTCTTCTCTTCACAATAAAGTACCTAAAGTTCCTCACATGTTGACACATAATTTAGTTAATATTCAATCAATCTCATGCATCTATGATCAACATCATCGTATAGAGATCAATAATACAGAGCTCTATAATCCAAGACATACAAGTATTTGAATACAACAAACTCCACTCATGCACCAAAAGTAAACATGGGGAAGACACCATAAAGTAAAATTAAAAGTGGGTGACACAGAGAGGGGAAGACAAAGATATTTCTTGATAAATTGAAGGTAAAATGTGAATCACAAAACAAATGTAAGTTATTCAACCCATAAAGTTGTAGCAACAAAACCACAACAGGAAAATAACTTTAATGACTAAAGAATTGTAATGATGCAACAAAAACCAAAGAAGAAAAATGAAATGCCTGTTGTTGAGAGTTTTGCATTCAGTTGGTCTTTGAACATAAGTCCATTGCTCTAAAATTTGCTTGCATTGGCATGATTTAAAATTCATATCAACATTATGATGAAAGAAAATTGAACATTCTAAAATTTTGTACCTTATCCCATATGACGTTCCCTAAGATTATTCAACTCACAATTATGTTGAAAAAGGCCAACGAGAAGCATTATAATTACTTAGGAGAAAATTCAAAATTACTTACCTCGAGAAAAATCCACCATTAGTAGCAACCCATCCTAGTCCTATACCAGGAGCATGAACTTCTCTGTCTTTCACTTCACTGGATTGCACAAGGCGCCACTCTAAAGACAAAAGATCCATAAAAATGTTTAATGCACACATTTCAACTCATTTTTAGGAAAGCTGCAAACTCTCATGTAGATTCAGATCATTTGTATTTTATAATTATTTTTCTTAAATATTCAAAATCAAAGCTAAAACAATAAAAAAACCATCTCCAGTATAAAAAAACTATACCTCAATATCCTTCAAGTCTAGCATTTCCCATAAACAATGAGTTACAATAACCATTAAAGTACTTAAAACAATAAGAGTACTAATAGTAGTGATCTATATCAGATCTAAGTTGTTAATGAAAGACAACAATATAGGACAATAACATGATATATCATATCTGAACCAATTGTAAACTCAACATAAGATGTTTGGGCGGAGCTCCCTTAACCTCAAAAAAAGTGCTTCTAAACAGACTTCAAGCTCTTAGCGTTAGGTTACTTGCATGAGACTCAACTAGACCAACATACATGTGAAAGGAGAGAACCCATAACTATAAAATACCATAAAATAAATAATCCAACCCTCACAAATAAAAAACAATAGCAACACAGTAGTACGCCTAACTCACAATAAAAAATGACAACAAAGCACTCCAAAAAAAGGAATATAAGGTAGTGATATGGTGGATGGCACCTAATGAGGGCTCTTAAGGTGAATGCAAGGGTGCAAGAATGTAGAAAGCAACTAATGTGGATAGGTCTTGCAAAGTACATAACAAGTATTCAAAACAATTTTTGGCTCATCCTCCTAGATGATGTAAAGAATGCCCGCATATGGAAGGAAAATGTACAAAAGGTTGAAAATTGTCATGTGGGCATGTTTAACTAGATGCGGGAATTTTATTTTAGTCTTGCATGCATAATTCAATACTTGTGGGAAAGCTTCAGAAAAATGCACGCAGACAGAAGAAAAATGCCATCATGAGTAAAGGAGATGTCATTAAAATGCACGCAAGGTCCCCAATATGCTCGCAAGTTGAGGAGAAAAATTTCAACCATGCCTCAAGAATACCCTCAAGCCTCAAATATACCCGTACTTGAGAGTAAAAATTCCCGCAGTTAGTTAAAAATTCCCACATTTCAATAGAGAAATAAAAATACCCACAGGGAAATAGAGTAAAAATGCCTGCAACCTGTAAAATTCCCGCAGCTAGTTAAATATGCCCACATTTAAGTTGCATAATACACTTACATCAATTCTCCAAATTGGATAAGCAATTGATTTGGAAAAATGTTCGCAACCTGTTCATGAATGCCCTGAAACTAGTTTGAAAATTCCCGTTGGACTGATAAAATGTCTGCACTACCTTATAAAATGCCCGCAGGCATCAAACATATGTATGCAAGTCCATACAAACGCTTGCAGGAATCAAACATATGTACACAAGTCCAGACAAATGCCTGCAAATATGTACAAAATTTTTGAAAAATGCTAGCAGGAAGCGATAGAAATAGATGAAGTAAAATGCAGAAATAAATTAGCTACAATATGTTTACAGAAATTAGATGAAGTAAAATGTAGAAATAGATTAGCTACAATATGTTTATAGAAATTAGATGAAGTAAAATGCAGAAATAAATTAGCTACAATAACTTTACAGAAATTAAATGAAGTAAAATGAAAAAATAAATATCTTGAGATGAACAAACCAACAAGGTTTCAGGGGGAGCAATTAGTCTACATATTGATAGGGGAGCAATATGGTTAGATAAAGAAAAGAAAATAAAGTGAAGCAACATTGTGATGTTGTCATTGATGCATGCTTACCTTTTATGAATTTACTAGATGGTTGTTGATACATTCATTATGTGGGAATGTCCTTAGATGTCACAGGCATTTCAATGATAAAGTTAAACACTTGAAAGGTACAACTAAAGTAAATCTATTATGGGAATCTTGAGCTTATAAAGATATTCTTCAACTATATTGTACGACCACTTGGATGGAGATGATAGGTACAACTATAAAGGAAAAAGTATGTTGATGACATAGGATGATGACATTGCAAAAAGTAATATAAAGGTTGATCACAAAGGATGATGACATGGGAAAAAGGACAAGATAGTTTAAACATTAAGTCAACTTGAGGGTAGGTTACCTGACCTTCTCAACTGTATGTGGTCATACGTCTCATGTGTCTCATGCAAAGAGTGGAAGCTCATAATCATCATCATTGGATAAGGAAGCTCATGTGGTCATCTCATCTTCCTCAGGTTGACTCAACAACGGGTGGCCAGCCCCTTGAGGTTAACCATATTTCTTGGAAGATGTCACACATATTAAAAAATAATCTATGCAACAAAGTGAAAAAACATTTCACATATAAATTGTAAACAACACAAATATAGGTATATTAATTGTTTTAATAAACACAATATTATCAAATAGATAGTTGCATTAATAATCATTAAAGTAATGAAGCATAATCAATAAGATACAGAGAACAAAAATCTATCGTGAAATCCCAACTGGTAAAAACAAGAAACACTTTCTATAACTTCAAAATTACATTTTCAATTGGTTTTAATAATTTCAAAAATATCTTATATCTTATACTTCTGTCAATACAAAGTACCTAGTCCATGTCAAAAAAGTATCTTACAACCCATCATCAAAGGGTGTACAAAAGCAAGCCTCAATCCAACACCAAAAATACATTCCACATAGTCCAAAGAAGCACATAAAGAGCCTTGAAGGCTTATTGAAGGAAGCATTTAGGGGGTAAAGTGAAAATCTCCCCGAACTAAGCCATTTATATGCCTTGAAAAAAACTCATGAAAATGAGGAGTCAGTAGAGCATAGTCAAAGGCTAAAAACCTCGAATCTTTACAAAGAAATATGAGTAATCCACAACAAGTATGTTGAATAACATAACTTAAAAGAATAGGATGGTATCGCTCCCAATAGACTCTCCATCCAACATCTCAATATAGGAGAGTTTTCCCATCTCAAGAGAAAGTAATTCCTTGGATAAAACATCAACACTCATATTGTGCTCCTTGTAAATGTGTTGAATGTATTCTTGATAGTGGATGTATCCCCAGACACAGAAAAGAAATCCCTCCCATACTCATAGCTCTCCAAAACAAAAAAAATAATAAACATTAAAGTAATAATAAACATTAAAAATAATAAACATTAAAAAGAGAACAAACATTTAAAACTTCTAGAGCTTGAACATGAAATAAAATTTATCTTAACATATTACATACCCATACACTGTCGCTTATTCTTAAAGAACAAGTAGTTCTGAGCTTTTCCCTAGATAAATATACTACCTCTCTCTCAGGTTCTACAAGCCTCCAAGATATCCAAGCTTCTCGATTTATTCTAAGTTTCTATGAGCTATCTCAAAAGCTATTGAACTACTTCCAACTCTGTTTACAATCTATTTCTGCTGTGTTTAAATACAAAAAAGAAAGTATGTTTTAGATCCATGGAAATAGGATCGAAACTTATGACTCAGCCAACTGACTCATTAACTAACTCCTAAGATTATTCAACCACCTCTATCTATCAAAACAAACCCTATCTATTACATTGGAAAGGATCGAGAGTCCTTATCCACTTATTCAATCATCTATTTAAAAAAAAATAGAAAATTACAAGAGACCCAACTCTCTTCTAGAATATTCCACTAAACTTTGTGAAGTCATAAGTGACTTCATCATTTGAGCCTATTCTCCTACATCATGTAGCCATGAATCCTTGCTATAGGTCTACTGATTTTACTGAGGTTAACTACTAGAAATTGCCTCAATGTATTTCTTAGGTGTTTCCCTTCAATGTTGTTATGAATTTACTATTTAGGGTTCTTTGGCTTTCACCAATAGTGGGCTTGTTGCTTATATTTCACTCTTGCTGTAGGATACCATATGAGGGTGATTCTTTCAAAGAATTACCTTAGAGGGCCTCTCCCCATGCAACAAAAGTGACCAAAACAAATCCTAAACAATTCTACTCTCTCATCACTTGTTTCAATGCATTTCTAACGTCCATATTTAGCGAGTTTGTACCCTAGTGCCTAAACTATCACCAAGGCACATTAGGGAAATGTCTCATGGTGGAGGTAGACTACGTGTTAGGTATCTTGTAATTGTTGTTATAATTTGGCAATCCAATTCCATAAATCCTTATCTCAACATTTGATATTGTTGCGGCATTATTTATCAAAACAAGGTTGTCGAAACATAGAATCAATGCTGCCACCCAGAATAGTCATAGTCAAAAAGAAATTATTTTTCCACATATTACATGTTGCCATTGAAGGCTATACATATTCCATTGAAGTCTATAAGTATGGAATGAATGTTCCTTCAGGACTGCACATAAAAGAATAGACCTGAACATCCCAATAATTCCTTGAACCTTAAGATATATACCTTAAATTCATAGTGTAAGCAAGGCTGCCCCTAAAATACCCAAACTACCTATAATTCCAGGAGGGATGAACTTGAAATATTCTCCCATCATACCTACGCCTTGGGGGCCTCATATTATAACCTATGTCTTTGAAACATACTCTTCAGCCTTCCTTTTTACCCACCCTATGAATCACACATACGACTCAGGAACCTCCATAAAATCTTCTTTTGGATCCTATAGCCTCATACCTACTCCTTGGGACTAGCATTGGGAAATCACACTTTTGTGGGACTATCCTAACCTATGCATGAGACCTAAATTTCAAAATTACTAAATTTAATCAGCCCTATTACAAACCCTACCATTTGTGCGGCGAAGCATAAGCGAAGCCGAATCACTGTAGGTTATTCGAATCGTACCATAAGTAACTGTAAGAAGCTAACAGAAGGTAAAGTATATCTGAGCTAATAACAAGATTGTAGGAGAGGGATGAGGTTCTTGCATGTAAATATTTGGTACAAGGGTATGGGGTTCCTAGCATTCCATTCATCCATACTAATGTTCTTCTATGTCTCTTCCAGGTCTAATGACTATTCTACGTCCACTCACTGATTCAATGCTCCTAGGATATGAATGTATTGAGGACACATTGGGTCACCATCCAAATCTTCATTGTTTCATTATTTTACATGGTATATCTAGTGTTTTTTATTTCCTTGTATCAAAGATCAGGATCAAGTCTGTTTCGCTGGAAGGTGTAGCAGCGTGTGCAAGTCCGTTCAGGTGGAGCAATGTTGTCGTTTCTAGTTTGCTACATATATCATCTTCAACCCAAGAATTGTTACCACCTACATCAACGTTTTTTCAAGTTTGTCCTTTCCTTTTCCCTCTATTTCACCTTAAATAATTGGGTTAATCAACTCACAAAGGAAACTGGTAAAATAACCCTAGTTAGTTTGCTTTCCTTTGTTAATTTGTTGTTCTTTCCTATTTGTTTTTTTAACCCTAATTGAATTACCTTAATTAATATACAACCCTAGATATAATAATCAACTCTAAAACCTTAATTAATCTAGTGGCATTATCTTCTTATCTTATATTCCTATCCTCCCCTCCCAGGGTTTATCAATTTCTCCCCAAAATGGAGTGGTGACTCCACTCCCTCCTTCCTATTTGGGTAGCATGGTGCCTCACTCTAACTGTAACACTACAAAAGCTATGCAATGTTAACTTGTATTTGGATTAAATGAGTGCAAATTAGTGAAGGCTCCATTGTGTTAGTTTATTTCATTATGTAATGCTTGCAATATAAGTTGTAATAAAGGGCAATATGCCCTTTCATTTTATTAAATAAAGAAAATGCATGATTTCTTAGAAGGGATAATGAGGGGCATGTTTCACAAGTGGAAAAAAAAGGAAAAAAGGCAAAAAGGTAAGTGAAGTGAATGTGCTTGTGGCTAGGAAGGGTTGCCTATAAATTGATTGAGTTTCCAATGGTTTGTGCTTGTGTAGGATGTAGTAGGGTTCTTTGACTTGTGTAGTCGTTACTTGTTCTTGCTCAGTTTGTGAGCGTTTGGAGGTTTTGATGAATGTTTTTTCGCTCAACAATTGTTTGGGGTTCATGATGAGTGAGAGAGCCGCCATTTTCACACTTAGGCCCTCAACTTGGGGGTGGATTTGTAAAGTGCGAGCCTATGGATGGGTGTAAAACCTCTAGAAATGAATCATTTTGAAAATTTGATCCCAAATTAAGTATTTTCTCCTTTGTTGTTTATGTAGATGCACCCTTATTTCCCTATTCCTCTTTATTTCCACAAGGCAACATCCAAGCTCTGTTTGGTGTACATCCTGTTACTATCTATATTGCATGGGTGTCCACCAAGGAGTTATGAAGCTTTCTGCGCATAAAAGAAACCTGTAGCAGCATTCCAGGCATTAAATTCTCAAATCTCAACAGCCCTATGTGTGTGAAATAGCAGCAAGAAATCCGATCCCTTAAGTTTGGGAAAACCTGGGTGTGAAAGCAACCTTAATTCTCCATGATTGTGTATCTAACCAACAATGAAGAGCGCCATTTTAAAATCTGGGTTAATTTCAGCAGTAATAGGCCTAATTTATAATTTTTGGTTGAGTTTGAGGATTGATTTCCAATCCTAAGCACCCATGTAGCAGTGTGTGAAATTTTTGGGCACATTGGGAACATTTCTGAGCAGCAACAAACATTAAAACACCTTGAATCAACAATAAAACATAGGCATATCCAAACCTAGGCAACTCAACCATCCTATGATAAATTCTTGTACATGTAAGAGCAACCATAAATCCACAGATCAAAGCAAGCCTGTGTTTAAATATGCATTGCTTAGCCTTAAATATCTTTCATAAAAACAAAGAATTTCCTCCAGCCAAGGCTGTAATTACTTATTATAGTCTTCTGGTGAACAAAAAATTCCATTTACAAAATGTCCAAACTTTCAAAACACTTTTACTAGAAAAAGACAATAGAGTTTCCAAATATTAAGATCTCCATCCTTGATTACTAATTTCAAAATGGTTTAG
>LPNX010128774.1:584906-634503 GCA_001517045.1 Pseudotsuga menziesii
TCTCAAGATATGGGAGAAATAGATAGTATGAAATCTGTTCATAATAGAAAATAAATCAAAATTGAGAATTTGAGAAGTTTTTTATATATAAAAATTATTCTCTAAAGTTTTATGTTTTGGCATCCCAGAAGGGGATTTTGTGAGGTTCGATTCATACCTTGGAGCATAGTGTTTAGTCCTTTGATGCCATCCAATGGATATGCTACCATTATGAGGCATTTTGAATCTAGCCCATCTAACGAAATACCGAGTTTTCAAACTTAATTGATTGACTGCTGAGCATGATAATGGCATTTCTTCTAGACCGGGAATGGTTCAAACTTCATATTCCGAGGTAGCATAACATAGAGCTGAAATATTGCACTTGTTAAGTTGTATGAGGTAGGAAAATGGAGATAATATATGATAGAAGGATGTCATTGAAATTAGGAGATTTGGGTTGGATGGATGTTTCTCAATCCTTTGAGGATGCATGTGTTCCATTTTCTCATTTTTTTCCCTAATAATATTTCTCAAGACTTAAATAAATCCTATACTAATAAGTAATAAGCTATGTGCTTGAAATATATAATCTATCCTATACAGTTTCGAGGAGGACATTTAGTCTCTAATACTCGTTTCCTACCAACATCATTGTAAGAGCCTAGAGGTATGCCTAGATTTGAAGTACAATATTTGTTGTGAATTCTAGTGTAAAATAACTAGTCTCAAACAGCTCACCAACCTCCATATGTTACCCACCAACATTAATTCTTAGACTTGCGTGGAGCCTGCTTGGACACTTATATAGACCTACATGGAAGATATACACTATGCACACTTTCTAAATACTAGTGTCTTTCTTCTCTGGTGGGGCACCCCTTCTGAAATGTGGTCTCTCTCACAATGATCTCTACTTGACCTACTATTATTTGGCACCACTCGGGAGACTGCTAGATGCACCAAGTTCCTTATTAGTTGAGTGCATGGGAACACCTTGTGGCTAGAAATGGATTATCCAATTCATGTGCAAGATATCCACGCCTTGAATGGCCTATTGATGGATGGATAGGATGTATCAAATGACTGTTAGGGTACTAGTAAGCACAACAAGTCCAAAATTGAACCCATCCTATATGACCAGTATGGTACCAAGAGAGGAGGATGGTGTTAACAACCTCTAACTAGTAGAGGGTCGAAGAGAGCATGGTAAAGAGAAATGATGGTTGCTTGAAACTTTGGTTAAATATAATAGTGTGAATGTATGATAAAGGGCGCATAAACAATGAAATTATCACATGATCCAATGGTGTAGAACGAGGAGGTGAAGATCGATGGCTTATAATAGATCCGCTATATGAATATGCGCGGAAGATAAGGAC
Source organism: Pseudotsuga menziesii (assembly GCA_001517045.1). Classification (NCBI taxonomy): domain Eukaryota; kingdom Viridiplantae; phylum Streptophyta; class Pinopsida; order Pinales; family Pinaceae; genus Pseudotsuga; species Pseudotsuga menziesii. The sequence continues at coordinate 586,268 of LPNX010128774.1, forward strand.
ATACGGAGATAGTTAACAAGATGCAGAGATCAACGGTTATAAAGCTAGGTCAGCGAAATCTACGGTCGATAAGAAGTCCGCTCTGTAAAATTGCACGCTAATTAAAACGAAGGGGCTCAGTGGAATGTGTACGTGTAAGTTGATCCAACGGCTGGAAAATAAAGTGAAAATGCATCAACGGTCATCATCGGATCCAGAGGATATAGTTGCACGACGGTTGGAGTAGAGAAGCGGTAGCATAATTGAAACCGTGGTACACGTGGCAGTTTGTGGTATATTCCGCAGAGAAAAATGGTTTGAGGGAAACCACTAAAAGGAGTCTCCAGAATAAACTTCTATATAAAGTGGAGTTGACTTGTTTGAGGAATTATTTTTTATTATGTCGGGACGAATGAAAAGGACCGCCCACCACCCTTTCATAGTCAACCTCGAGTATATGCAGTTACAGTCGCAGGTAAGTCTCAACTACTCGAGCTTTATCCGCAGAATTACCGTTGTTTTTCTATATTATGGATAAAGAGAAAGGTTTACAAGGGTTTAACTGAATTCTGGATGAAATAGAAGAATGCCTGGTTGATAGAGATAGAGAAATATATGATCCATTCCTGTCTACGGGAAGTGTATCTGTTATTAAAGAAAAATTATGGCGATATAATTCACAGGGAAATGACATTTTAAATGCTTGTAAGTCGTTTCTGTATCATTTTGCCATTGAACAGACCCTACGCTTCCGTGAGTTTTCCAAGTGGTGTGCAGTTAATTATTCGTCTTCTGAGAGAGTTATTGTAAGCCATTCTATGTCCAGGATATTGTGTAAAATTGATGCAAAGGCTATCCGTGAAATCCTAAATTTGCCCAATAATTACCCTGATAGTCGTGAGTCTGTAAATGAGTCTGTTTTAGCTGAAGTGTATAGAAATTGTGAAATGGAAGATCGATGTAAATTCTTGTCTAGCATTCTTAATGAAGGTCAGTCACTGGAAGGTCTCTTTTTGCCATATTGTGTCCATATCTTCAAGGAGGAAGTTCATTTGGTTGTGTCTTTGGTTTGTCAGGTCTTAGGTCTAGACGATGACTATCATGTTAGTGAAGTTATCTTGGGTTTCTTATTAAAAATGAGTTCAATTAGTCCTAAGTCTGAGTCTCAGTCGGTTCATGTCTTCAGTTTGGACGAATATCTAGCAAAAGCTATCCATATCCAATTGGTTGAGTTTTCAAAAGTCAGGTTTTTCAAGTTTCAATCATATTTGGTGAACATGTTATTATGTTCAAATGTAACTGAATTGAGATTCTTGAGTACTATGTTCTCTTCATATTTGCCTAAGCAAATCAATATGTACAAATTTGTAAACTCCATTATGTCAGAAATATATAGGCTACTGTTTGATGAAGTGTTTCCCAGATTATTGGAAGAAATGAAGAGTATGATGCAATCCTCACCCGAGGATAGGATTGGAGATTGGTTCTTGTATAAAGACTTTACAGTTTTGAGAATATATGGTTTCACTGGAGAGCCTTATAGTCTGCCTGCTTTTGTTACCCCTAGGATTTTTGCATTGGAATACATGAGACAAAGATTACATGCAGAAGAGGAACATTTCAGGGCTTTCAAGAAATCTTCCAATATCAAGTTCCCTCTTAAAGTTGGTTCCTTTATTTTTAAAAACAGGGGTGCCCTGGTGTTTGTAGAGAAATTATTGGAAAGCGTGGATTTTCAAAGGGAACAAAGGGTCAATTATGATCCCTATCATATAATTTATCTAAGAAAACAAGCAAATAAAAATAAGCCATTTGACCATCAAGTGGTTGAAGGTCTAAATGAAGTAGCCAATTTGTTTTACTTTGTGGAAATTCCAGGATCTGATGAGAATACAAGCAGTGGATCAGTTGCAGTGTCTCAAATGCCGGATAGCTCTAATATTTTGATTAAAAGAAGTTTTTCTGAAATTGAAAGTATGGAAATAAATGAGGACAGTTCACATAAGAAGGCCAAATTGTCTCAAGATGATAAAATTTCAAGCAAAGTAGTTTCGGATGAATTGAAAAGAGTTTCTTTGGTTCCTAAGAAATCTGTATAGGTGAATCATTTTTATTTTGAAAGTGTAGATAATGTAGAATCAGGTCCAGTTTTTAAATCTAAGGAAGAATTCATGACTAGCTATGTGGAAAAGCAAAGACAGTCCCTAGAAGAAACCAGGAATCTACTCCCACGGGTGAGAAGTCTGAATAATCCAAAGACTTCCTTGATTTCTACTCGGGACGTAGAAATAAATACTTTAAAACTGGCCATGGTAAGTGATAAGAAAGTGTCCGAAATGGAAGTGAGATTAGACAAAATCAGTGTACCAGATAAAATACAGTTACATAAACAAACGAGAGATATTATTTATTCATATTTATTGCATGCAATGGTAAAAATTAACAAGTTACAAGCTTTGGTTGACAAATTAGAGGTCCAATTAAAACATGAGAAGGTTGAGAACAAGGATAATTCCATTCAAATAAAAAAATTACAGGCATATATCGTAAGCTTAGGGGATGAAACAGGTAACACCCAGGCCATCAGAAGACTTTTAGAAGAAAAAGACAATGCCCTCCAGGTACTCAAGAAGAGGTTGAAAATCCCGAGTATAGAACATGCTAAGTCATCATAACTATTAGCATTGCAGGAGGAGAAGGACAAGACTCATCAGGAGATGATCGAGTACAAAGGAAAGACTGTGAAATTACAAGAAGAAAAGGATAAGTGGGAAACAGAACGGAATGAGTTAATAGCACAAATTTCACGGCTGAAAAAGGACCAAAATGAGGAAAAAGAAATTATGGAGGAACTAATGAGCCAGACTCCCACTGATGAATATTTGACTATTGTAAATATTGAAAAACCTTTAAATGATTTTTCTGCTGATGACTTACTAGTGCCCATGTCCCAAGTCAGCTTGAAGAATGTAGAAATAAGAGAGTTAAAAGAGGAAAATGAGAAAATCAAATCTAAGCTAACCAAAATGACTAAAAGCAAGAATAAGATATTACAGGATAAAGGTCAATTACAAAAGAAGCTTAATGAATTAAAATAAAGGAAGACAGGAAAGGGTCCTCTCCAGGGAGCTAAACATATAATCTGGGATATGTTGTCTATGGAAATTACTAAGTTCAGACATTATTTGAACTTCATTGATGATCAAAGTACCTTGGTTAATTTAGCCAATCAAAGATTGAAACTAGTAAATGAGACCATGGAGAGGAAGCCCCTTGGCACAGCTCAGAATGCATTGAATTTCTTAAATTCATTAACCTATCAAAAATTACAAGATATAGGAGTCAAAGATAGAGTGGAAATGGTACTGTGGTCAAAAAGATTTATTCATAAACATAATCTTATGAAGACAGTACAAGATAAGGCTGATGAGATGACCTCACGTATTAATGATTTCAGGCATGCTTTTAAAGAATTATTTGAAGATGGCCTTCCTTCTTTTTGGGATGAGGAAGGATGACTTATTTCTCAAGAACATTATCACATCCTTCTAGTGCAAAGCTGTATGGATCACTCTAAATTTGATGATTTGGTAAAGGGGCTGACGGGAAAGGTCATCGTAGATAAGTTAACAGAAGACTTTGAGATATTGCAGAAATTTCTGATCGTCAGAGGAGGGTTGCCTACTGTGTCTTATGAAGCCTATATGGATCTGGAAGTGTCTATTTGGGAAATGATTGAGTACGGTATCCCAAGCGCGGAACAATGGAGAGCCGTGGAAAGATTTGGAAAAACAAAGTATATTCTTCATCCGTGAAAACAGGTGTTGCGCGCTATGGAGCTGCTTGTTCGGGCCTTATTACCGAGTTGATTTTAATTAAATGATCTGTTAGGATCAAAGCAAGTAGTTTATTCCTAGTTGTTAGGAATATAGTTACAAAGACTTTGATTAAGCAGGTTATTCAGTTATTAAATCTTCTTGGAAGAAGAAATCTTTTATGTATATATTTGCATTTACTTTATGTAATGGGGGTTGGAACCCATTTTGTTGATGACTATTTTTTGAAGACATATATTTTTGAATAACAAAGTTGAATGCGTGTGGGTTATCAGATATTCTTGTGCTATTTACATTACAATCTGTATTTCCTCTCCTTTGTGATCGTTTTTTCCAGTGTTACATTCCATTTTGTTTTCCTCATATCTGAAACGTAGTATTAAATTGTTGGAATTCATATTGATTATGCTCTGATCATTGTTTCGAATATTTTATAAATGTTTCTGCTAAAGTTAATATAGAACTCATCTTTTGATGCTCTGTATTGATGGACTGTTCATTATTTCTTTCGTTCCACCTGAACTAAATGAATGACTGTGATTAAGTGGTTATCTTGCCTTTGATAAAATCATACGCATACGATTTTGTGATACCTTTATGTATATGTGACTCCATTGCCCAATAATTATGTGTATCGTTTCAACCGTCTATATAATTTTTGAGTGTTGATTTATATCTGGCCTTGTTAAATCTATATTTGAGAGATCCCTCTCTGGAAAGGAAATCCAGTTTCTTTCTGAAGTGGTTTTTGCTGTTACCTTTGGAATTTACCTTCACAACCTGGGTACATTTTGAGTGTTAACAGATGGGATTCCATCATTACCATTATAAACACTGACCAAGTTCAAACCCTCTAGTTTGAATGAAATTTATGTTGGATATGACAAGACTTCTAAGGCCTCCAAAGTTTACATTCAATCCCTACAAAATATATTTGTATGTCAAGATGTCAAATTTGACTAGGATGCAAGGTCCCTTAAGCCCCAGGGTTCTACAATAGATATTGAGGAGGTAGAGAATCTTGATGGCCCAAAAATTGATCCATAGATTGCAAATAAATCAGATACAAATAGTCAAATTCTAGCACAAGTACAGATACTATTTTTCCTTATAGTTCAGTCAAAGGACCTAGATAGGTTACATAAATATTACAAGAGGCACAAGAGCAAGTAGGAAAACTCGAGTGTTTTTTGGGGGGGGTTAGTGATCCTCTTAATAAGTTTCCGAATTATGTTGCATTGTGATGCAGGAGCATCAAGCTTGAGGTTCATTGACTGATGAATCAACTTGCCTTGTAATCAAGTTCTAGATAGCATTCGCTGATAAGTAGATAAAATTAGTTTTGATTGTAATAAGTGGAAAATTTTCTTTTGTTCTCCTTGATCTCTGCATGGATTATTTAAGGACTGATCTTTGTCGATAGGTTTTACTTTTATTAGGTCCTCATATCCAACTTACTCAGATTTGACAGGTTTTTCTGAGTGTTATAAAATGATTTGAATGTAATAGAATGAAAGAGAGAAAAAAGAGTCCAGTACAGTAGAGCGAGAGATGAGATAACAAAGAGTTTGCAAAGGAGTGAAGAAGTAAATTCTCTGTGTTTGAGTTTCCGATCTGATTGAATAAATAACAAAGGATTACATTTCATGTGGATATATAAATTTGTAGAATTATGAATTCATCCTATGTCCGCTCCATATAAATTATGTTTATGAATTCTTATTTTCTAAGTTGCAGAGAAATTGATCTTGTCAGTGATCAATTTAGATATCTACGAAGAAAGATCTCAAAGGAGATCGAACGACGGAGAAAGATCGTGATGGAAATCGACGGTCACAATCTGTTCTGCATTTGGAAATAGATCAACGGTTGAGAATCAACCTGCAAGAATCAACGGTGTGGAAAGTTTGAGTTGCGGAATCGGGGAAATATGGAAATTGCGATCCTGCATCCCGCATGCAGAATGGACCGTTACAGACATAATTAGTTGCAGAAATAAATATTGTGAAGCTGCATCCCACATCCCGCATCTCGCATCCTGCAAGTTGCGGAAAGGAGAGTTTTTGTAGGAGATCTGCGAGGAACAGAATTCAAAGAAATACATTTTTGCATCCCGCATTCCGTAGAGTGTACGGAAGGAATATTTCTATCAGGAAATTCAACCTGTTAACAGAATTATTGGACAGATTAGGTCATTCAAGCCATCGGTTTTGGTATTAGAGTAGGACAAAGATTCTGTGTAGTGATTCAACTAATTAGTTGAATTGTGAAGAAAGATGCCATCGAGAAGGGGACACACACATGGAGTTCCTATAGGACGTGGTTGAGGAAGACAACCTGCAGAAACAGAAATGGAAAAAAACATGATAAGAATGGAAGAAATGTTAGAACCTATGGAAATAAAGAACCATTCAAACAATTTAGATGAGAGTGATAAAGAAGTTGAATATGAATCCTTTGAGGAAGAAGAAGAAGATCCCGAAGAAGTCAAAATATTGAAGATGTTGCTGAAGACTAGTGGTAGGCCAAGAATAGAAGTACCTATGTATTTAGGTAACTTAAATGTTGAAAAACTTATGGATTGGATTAATGCTTTGAGTAAATACTTTGATTTTGAAGAGATAGAAGACAAGAAGAAAGTAAGATATGCAACTACCAGATTGAAGGGAAATGCAACTATTTGGTGGGATGAACTCCAGATCCATCGAGAAAGAAGAGGTAAGATGATGCATAAGGGTTAAGATGATGCATAGGATTGAAAGTCAATTTATGCCTAAGGACTACCAGTTAAATCTCCTTGTACAATTACAGAACCTTAGACAGAAGGCTATGACAATAAAGGAATATACAAAAGAGTTTTTTAGACTGAATATTAGACCTGGACACACAAAGGGAGGTCTAGAAAGAGTATCTAGGTATATCAATGGGTTGAGATATGATATATAGGATGAACTCAGTCTATTAAATTTGAAAACTGTAGAAGATGCATATCATGTATCTTTAAAGGTAGAAGAGAAATTGCTAAGAAAGCAAAACCATAGGAACAGAGGAAAGAACATGGAAATAGGCAGGGGTGTTCCAAACATAGGAGGTAGAAATTCTAAATATGAAGCTGGAAGTTCTAGAAGTAGCATTCAATCTTTCCAGAGAGGAGGATTCAGAGGAGGTAGAGGAAGAGGTAGAAATAGAGAATTAAGATGTTATACTTGTGGAAAGGTTGGACATATGTCTTGGGATTGTCCAAGAAATAAATCTACAAGTCAAAGAAATGTGAATGTTGCAGAGGCTCAAGAAGAATTAAAAGAAGAAACATAGGTGAGTAATCCTCGAAAGGATGGATATGCTCTTATGTTGAAGATAGTCTTGGTGAATACAGAGAAACAAGTACTTGAACCAATTCAAGGGAAAAGTCTCTTCAGAACAAGGTGTAAGTCACAAGGTAAGTGTTGTAAAATGGTTATTGATAGTGGTAGTACTAATCATTTGGTTTCCATAGAGATGGTAGAGAAGCTGGGATTGAAGAGGATGAAGCATCCCACTCCTTACAAAGTGTCCTGGTTACAGAAAGGACATCAACTCTTGGTGAATGATAAGTGTAATGTGGAGTTCCATATTGGTACTTACAAGGATGAAATATTGTGTGCCATAATGCATATGGATGTGTGCCATATACTCTTAGGGAGGCCATGGGAGTATGAAAAGAAAGTTGTTCATGATGGGAGGAAGAATATTTATTCTCTGGAGAAATATGGGAAGAGACATACCTTGTCACCCTTGGAAGATGAAGCAGTTCAGGGAATTTCAGGATCGATCATTCTGCTGATGTATGGAAAAGAACTGTTAGAAGAATTTCAGAAAGAAAAAGATATAAATTTTGCTCTTATTGGTAAGCCAAAGGTAATTTTAACTTTTACAAATTTGGATGATTTTCTAGATGAAGTTAAAACTTTGCTTGATGAATATTCAGACATTATTGTGGATGAATTGCCAAATGAATTACCTCCTATAAGAAGTATTAGTCATCACATTGACTGAATACTTGGTGCAAGTTTACCTAACAAAGCAACTTATAGATTAACCCCTCTAGAAAAGGAAGAAATAAAAAAGCAAGTACAGGAGCTATTGGAGAAGGGATTGGTGAAAGAGAGCTTAAGTCCTTGTGTCGTACCTACTGTGCTAAGTCCAAATAAAGATGGTGGATGGAGAATGTCTATTGACTCCAAGGAAATTAACAAGATCACTATCTGGTATAGATTTCCTTTACCTAGAATTGATGATCTGATGGACTGTTTAAGTGGTTCAAAATATTTTTCCAAAATAGATTTGAAGAGTGGGTATCATAAGATTAGAATAAGGGAAGGGGATGAATGGAAAACAACATTTAAAACAAATGATGGTAGATATGAGTGGTTAGTGATGCCATTTGGGCTTACAAATGCACCTAGTACTTTCATGAGATTGATGAACGAGGTTTTGAAGGAATTTACTGGAAAATTTGTGATAGTATATCTAGATGACATTCTGATTTTTATTCATAACAAAGAAGAGCATTTAAGGCACCTTAAGTTGGCGTTGAGGACTTTGTAGAAGGAGAAGTTGCTGATAAATTTGAAGAAGTGTAGCTTCCTAAAGAAAGAATTGGTCTACTTGGGGTTTGTGGTTTCAGAAGAAGGACTGAAAATGGATTTTGATAAAGTGCAAGCAATTTTACTAATTGGCTAGTTCCAAGCAATGATGATGAGGTAAAAAGTTTTCATGGACTTGCTAGTTTCTATAGGAAGTTCATTAAGAATTTGAATCAGATTTGTGAACATTTGATAGATACTTTTAGAGGAAGTAAACAATCTTTCAAATGGACCGAAGCAACTGATAGAAATTTTAAATTGTTGAAGAAGAAAATAACTGAGAAGCCTATTTTGGATTTTCCTAGCCTTTGATAAAGTGTTTCAAGTGGAGACAGATGCCACTAGAACAACAGTGGGAGCAGTTTTAAGTAAAGAGAATAGGCCAGTAGCATATTTCAGTGAAAAGTTGAATGAAGCTAAACAAAATTAGTCTTCGTATGATAAATATTTATATGATGTTGTGCAAACTCTTAAAAATTGGAGACATTATTTAATGCTTAGGGAATTTGTTTTGTATTCTGGAAATCATGCTTTGGAGTTCATTAACAACTAGCCTAAATTAAATCATAAGCATGCTAAACGGGTATAATTTTTGCAGAACTTTACCTTCGTTATCAAACATACAAGTGGAAAGTCTAATAAAGTTGTTGATTCTTTGAGCATGATAAGTTTGGTAATTTAGGAAGTTAAGGTCAATACTTTGGGATTTTAAAATTTGATTACTATGTATAAAGAGGATGTAGATTTCAAGGATATTTATGCTGCCTGTGAAAATCCAGTTACCCATAACAGAAGCCAATGGTTAGATTATATGTTACAGGAAGGATTTTTGTTCAAAGACTATAAGTTGTGTATTCCAAGATGTTAAATGAGGGAAAATTTAATTCAAGAAAAACATAGTGGGGATCTCTTAGAACATTTTGGGCAAGACAAGACTTTTGCTCTAGTGAGTAATTTTTATTTTTGTCCAAATATGCAGCATGATGTGAAGAAATTTGTTGAAGGATGTAGAATTTGTCAACATGCAAAAGGGAGAATTCAGAACACAGGATTGTATCAACCAATTCCTATTCCAGTTAGGCCTTGGGATTCAATAAGCATGGATTTTGTTTTAGGTTTACCTAGAACTCAAAGAGGTCATGATTCAATTTATGTTGTAGTGGATAGATTTTCTAAAATGACTCATTTCATGGCATGAAAAAAGACTAATGATGCAACAAACATTGCTAATCTATTATTTTCAAAAATTGTAAAGTTGCATGGTTTGCCTTTGAGTATTGTGTCTGACAGAGATACAAAATTTGTTGGTCATTTTTGGAGAACTCTATGGAAGAAATTGGGGACTAATCTCAATTTTAGTTCCTCTTATCACCCTCATACTGATGGACATACTGAAGTGGTAAATAGAAGCTTGGGAAATATACCGAGAAGTCTGGTGTATGAAAATCCAAAAACAATGGGACTTAGCTTTAGCTCAGGCTGAGTTCGCATGCAATGATTCACCCAATAGAAGTACAGGTATGAGTCCTTTTCAAATTGTCTATGGGATGCATCCAAGAGGTGTATATGAACTTAGAGATTTGGGAAAACAAGAAAAGAGAAGTGCAGAGGGTGAAGGCTTTGCAGTTAGTATGCATGAGCTACAAGAAACCATCAAGAAGAGATTACATGAAAGTGCATAGAAGTATAAATAGAGAGCAGACCTAAAGAGGAGAGAAGTGAATTTTTAGATTGGATATTTAGTAATGGCCTATCTTAAAAAGGAAAGGTTCCCTAAAGGAACTTATAATAAGTTGAAGCTTAAAAATATTGGACCTTGTAAAGTTTTAAGGAAGTTTTCTGCAAATGCTTATGAAATTGAACTTCCTTTCGAGCTTCAGATTTCACCAATTTTTAATCTTTCGGATTTGTATTCTTTTAGAGATGCAGGTATCCAACTAGATAGTGTAACTTCATATAGAGATGATCCAGCTATATATTGGAAAGGACAAATGCCACAAAAATAACAACCTTAGATTGAAGCCATCCTTGACAAAAGAATCTTAAGGAAGATGAGGAACAAAAATTTCTTTCAATACCTGGTCAAATGGAGAATTCAGCCTACTGAAGATGCAACCTGGATGACAGAGCAATAAATTTCCAAGTACAATGTACTACCTAAAGAATTAATGAAAAGTTATTTTCTTCCACGAGAGTATGATGCAGGAGCATCCAGTTCGAGGTTCATTGGTGATGAATCAACTTAGCATCCAACTAGAGGTTCATTGACTGATGAATCAACTTGCGTTGTAATCAAGTTCTAGATAGGCTTCGCTGATAAGTAGATAGAATTAGTTTTGATTGTAATAAGTGGCAATTTTTCCTTTGTTCTCCTTGATCCCTGTGTGGATTACTCAAGGATTGATCTTTGTCGATAGGTTTTACTTTTGTTAGGTCCTCAGATCCAACTTAGTCGTATCTGAAAGGTTTTTCTGAGTGTTATAAAATGATTTGAATGTAATAGAATGAAAGAGAGAAAAAAGACTGTAACACAGTAGAGCGAGAGATGAGATGACAAAGAGTGTGCAAAGAAGGAGTGAATAAGTAAATTCTTTGTGTTTGAGTTTCTGATCTGATTGAATAAAGAACAAAGGATTACATTTCATGTGTTTTGATGAATTCCATGTGGATATATAAATCTATAGAATTATGAATTCATCCTACGTTTGCTCCATATAAATTACATATATAAATTCTTAGTTTCTAATTTGCAGATAAATTAATGTTGTTAGTGATCAATTTGGTGATCTATGAAGAAAGATCTCAGAGGAGATTGAATGGCGAAGAAAGATCATGATAGAAATCGATGGTCACAATCTGTTCTGCATCTGGAAATAGATCAATGACTAAGAATCAACTCGCAAGAATCAACGGTGCAGAAAGTTTGAGTTGCGGAATCAGAGAAATATGGAAATTGTGATCCCGCATCCCGCATCCTACAAGTTGTGAAAAGGAGAGTTAAGGAAGGATATCTACGGGGAACAAAATTCAAAGAAAGACGTTTCTACATTCCGCATTTCACAGAGTTTGCGGAAGGAATATTTATGTCAGGAAATTCAACATATTAACAGAAGTCTTGGACAAATTTGGTCATTCAGGCCATCACATTGAAACCTTTATTGTTTAGAGTGTTATAGTGATGAGGACATAGGAGCTGATTTGCATATTCACTTACATACACTCAGTCTGTAAGTAAATACATTTAAGTTGCAGAATACATTTAAATCAATTTTCCAAATTGGATAAGCAGTTGATTTGCAGAAATGCCCGCATCCAGTTTGAAGATGCTCGTTGGACTGATAAAATGCCCGCACTGCCTTATAAAATGCCCGTAGGTCCATAAAAATTCCCACAAAAATGCACAAAAATTTGACAAATGCCTGGAGGCAGCCATAGCAATAGATGAAGTAAAATGAAAAGAGAAATTAGATACAACATGTTTGCAAAAATCTACATTTGTGAGATATTACTTTTCATTGATTCTGAAAATATATGTGAGACAAATTAAATATCTTAATATGAACAGACCAACAAGGTTTCAGGGGGATCAATTAGTCTACATATTGATAGGGGGAGTAGTATAGTTAGATAAATAAAAGAAAATAAAGTGAAGAAGCATTGTGATGTTATCATTGATGCATTCTCACCTTTTATGAATTTACTAGATGACTGTTGATACATTCATTATGTGGGCATGTCATTACATGTCATGGGAATTTCATTGATAAAGTTAAACACTTTACAGGTAAAGATAAAGTAATTTTTTTATGGGAATCCTGAGATTATAAATATATTCTTCAACTATATTGTACGACTAGTTGGACGGAGATGAATTTCCATAAGTCCTTGATTTGTTTCAATTGTATGCTTGATCATGGCATCATAGGTGCACTAAAAATGACCGTATCTAGTTAAATATGCCCACATTTAAGTTGCAGTATACATTTACATCAATTCTCCAAATTGGATAAACAGTTGATTTGGAAAAATGTATGCATCCTGTTGAGAAAAGGAAATAAAGTGAAGCAACATTGTGATGTTGTCATTGATGCATGCTTACCTTTTATGAATTTACTAGATGACTGTTGATACATTCATTATGCAAGCATGTCCTTACATGTCACGGGCATATAGTCTTCATGTGTGGGTGCTTGCATACTTATGTGGGTATGCCCTTACATGTCATGGGAATTTCAATGATATGTTGGCATTTCAACACCTCCTGCGGGTATCTTTCCACCTCTATTTTAGGCATTTTGGGGTTCAACGAGCGTTTATTTATTACCTCATGGGCATGTTTAAATAACTGCGGTCATTTTATCTTACTCTTGCATGCATAATGCAATACTTGCGGGTATTATGTCCATTAAGTGTGGGCTTTAAATGTCTTCAAAAGCTTTCATTAGCTCAGCGTTATACCTAGAAGTAGGGTTGATAAGAAGTATGTGAAGTATTTTTTGTATAAAACCATCCATATTAATCAATCGGTGGAGGGAAGATAGGAGAAAACCCTAACTGTATCTATCAATAAAACCCTGACTGCAATTTATGGATGGAAGATATGACAAAATCTCATACACGCTTCTATTAGCTTCTTATAATTACTTGCGGTACGGTTCAAATAACCTAAAGTGCTCTGGCTTTGCTTACGCTCTGCCACACAAAAGGTAGGGTTCATAAGCGGGCCGATTAAATCAGCAAGTATGAGGTTTAGGTCTCATGCATAGCTTAGGATAGTCCCACAAAAGTGTGATTTCCCAATGCTAGTACCAAGGGGTATGTATGAGGCCATAGGGTCCAAAAGAAGGGTTTCTAGAGGTTCATGAATCGTAGGTGTGAAGTACCTCAATATATTTTGGGATAGCTCATAGAAACTTAGAATAGCCCGAGAAGCTTGGATAGCTTGGAGGCTTGTAGAGCCTGAGAGAGAGGTAGTATATTGATCTAGGGAAAATATCATAACTACTTGTTCTTTGAGCAGAAGTGACAGTGTATGGTTCTGTACTCTGTTAAGAACAATTTTATTTTAGGTTCAAGCTCTGGAAGTTAATTGAATAGTACAAGTGAACAAATAAATTATTGTATTGAGTTTTTGTTTACATTGAGTCGAATTATTTCATGAATTCATAGCATTGTAATCTATCTATAATCTACAGGGGTTAGATTACATTTGGGTGTTTCAAATTGTAACTTGTATTGATATAGTTGATGAGTATTTCAAGCAAAGAGCAAGCAATAAAATGTGGTCAACAGTTATTGTGCACGAAAACTTTGAATTGATGTTTTTATTATTATCAAGAAACTGATCAACGATGATGAACGATCAGATTACCCTGCTCAAAGGCGATGGTGGTGATCAATTGTTAAGTGATCGATGGTTGTAAAATTATATTGTAATCAAACTAGCAAATGAGTTAATAACCCCTTGGTAGTGCGATGGAAACTGGGGTAGTTTCGATTGAGGTAAGGTGTTAATTATTGATTTGATATCGCACTCCCCAGATGTTTTTTTAAAAATCATTTTTACCCAAGTCCGATAAGGGACTTCTAACCAAGGCCACGATCACATAGATAGGAAACGAGAGCTAAATCAGAGGTAAATCATGGAGAAACAAGACATCAATAATTCCCCTGAATCAACCGTAACAACAAGTGCAGACAAGACAATGTTGTATATCTATCCACTATCCATAAGCGGGGTTGATTGTCTGGGTTTATAATAGGGAAGATAGGAGAAAACCCTTATTGTATCTATCAATAAAACCCTGACTGCAATTTATTGATTGTATCTATCAATAAAATCCTTACTAGAAAATGACTTAATGGATTAAATGAAAGCAAATGACTTACCGAAGACATATCTGCGGGAACATAATATACTAGAATGTACCTTAGCCTATGCTTTTCCTATTGCCTTACTGACCTTCACCTTTGCTTATGGGTCTCAATCTCAAATTTTCAATGTACCTATGCGTAGATTTTGGAGATGAAAGGGGTGTACATACTTGAGGATATAAAACCCCCAAAGCTGGAATACCACTAAAATTGAGCTAAATCCCAATGCCCACCCAATAAAAAGAGGCCTGTAGGATGAACCCGGACTATAAAAATTGTTTCAAACAATAAATTGATGTGTGTCTGGTGCAGCTTAAGGGTTTCTCTACACTCACAACCTAGCTTTCTGGTTGCATCAAGGAAGGGGTTCGTTGAATGATCAAGAGATGCCTCCTCTACAATGTTGGAACCTCCTCAACAACCTTAGAACCTCCTCTGTGACCTCGGACCTATTTTGTGTGTGAGGTAAATGAAAAAACTCCTCTGCGACCTCAAGCCTAGTTCGTGGGTGAGGTAAGTGAAAAACCTCCTCTGCAACCTTGGGCCTAGTTTATGGGTGAGGTAACTGGAAAACATCCTCTGCAACCTTGGAAAATCCTCTGCGACCTCGGGCGTAGTTCGTGGGTGAGGTAAGTGAAAGATGTAAAAAAACATTATCGAGACAAGGGGTAGGTAAGATGGATAGTTTTAATTTTTTGTTGTTTTTTAATGTTTTTTTTGTTTCGTTTATTATTTATATTGATTATTTTTAATGTTTATTATTACTTTAATGTTTTTATTATTATTTTAATGTGATTTATTAACTTTCCTTGAATCCAATAAGTCCACTACACCCCTTCGGGAAAGGATAAAGCCATGGACTTATTCCAGCAACATAGAGGCAAGGTAGCAGAAACTGACGACATCAATACTTATGATCATCACCATCACCACCATCTTGATAATCATCATCATCATGATAATCATTGTCATCATCATCATCATCATCATCATCATCATCAAGAACATCACCATCATCATCATCAAGAACATCACCATCATCATAATCATTGTCATTGTCATCGTCAATGATGATCACCATTGTCACCATCGTCACTCTAATGAGGATGACCATGATGATGATGATTGTTATTATTCTAATGAGTATGAACATCAAGATGATGATGGTTGCAATTATTCTAATGAGGATGACCATGATGATGATGATTGCTATTATTCTAATGAGTATGAACATGATGCTCATGATGATGAATATGATAACATTGATGACGATGACGATCATGATAACATTGATGACTATGATGATTATGACATTGATGATGATGAGGCTGAGGATGAGGATGACCATGATGATGATGATTGCTATTATTCTAATGAGTATGAACATGATGATGATGATGAAGATGAACATGATGATGATGATGATAACATTGATGGCGATGATGATTATAACATTGACGATACTGATGAAGCTAAGGATGAGGATGCGATTGATTATGATACCTATATGAATATGGTGATGATGATGATGACAACAATGATGATGTTGATGATGATTATGGTACAATTGATGATCATAAAGATGAAGATGATGATGGTTATGATTATTCTAACGAGGACCACCATGATGATGATGATTGCGATTATTCTAATGAGTGTGAACATGATGATGATGATGATGAAGATGAACATGATGATGATAACATTGATGGTGATGATGATTATAACATTGATGATATTGATGAGGCTGAGGCCGAGGATGAGGTTGATTATGATGTCGATGATTACGATGATGAATATGGTGATGATGGCGATGATGATGACGATGACGACAATGATGATGATGATTATGATACCATGATGATCATAAAGATGAAGATGATGATGGTTACGATTATTCTAATGAGGATGACCATGATGATGATGATTGCTATTATTCTAATGAGTATGAACAAGATGATGATGATGAACATGAACATGATGATGATGACAATGAAAACATTGATGGCGATGATGATTATAACATTGTCGATATTGATGAGGATGAGGTTGATTATGATGTCGATGATGATGATGATGAAGATTGCGATGATGAAGATGAAGATGATGATGGTTACGATTATTCTAATGAGGATGACCATGATGATGATGATTTCTATTATTCTAATGAGTATGAACAAGATGATGATGATGAACATGAACATGATGATGATGACAATGATAACATTGATGGCGATGATGATTATAACATTGTCGATATTGATGAGGATGAGGATGAGGATGAGGTTGATTATGATGTCGATGATGACGATGATGAAGATTGCGATGATGATTATGAAGATGATGATGATGTTGATGATGATTATGATACCATTGATGATCATAAAGATGAATATTGTGACGGTTGCGATTATTCTAATGAGGATGACCATGATGATGATGATTTATATTATTCTAATGAGTATGAACATGACGATGATGATGAAGATGAACATGATGATGATGATGATGATGATAACATTGATGGAGATGATGATTATAACATTGACGATATTAATGATCATAAAAGATGAAGATGATGATGGTTGTGATTATTCTAATGAGGATAACCATGATGATGATGATGATTATAACATTGACTAATATTGAGGATTATAACATCAATGATCATGAATCATCATCAATATAAACATCATCATCATATTCATATGTATCAACATCTGGTCTAGAATCACGATATTCGTTGAAAGGAGCGCACATATCAACATCATCATCAACGTCATTTTCAGTTATATATTCATCATCAATATCATCACCGAGTACAAAATCGTCTGCTACGTCATTTCGATATTGATAAAATCCTTCATCGGATTCTTCATCTAACACATCTGTGGTGGCCAACTGCTCCTCATCTGCATCACCTTCTTCTTCGACATTATCTTCTTCCTCTGGATTATACTTGACCAGTATTCCTTTTGGATCATAGCTAACAATGTATGACCAACCTGCTTTACTTGGCACCTCTAAGTAAAATACCTACTCATATTGACTTGGAAGAACATAAGGCTCTATACCCGATTCAAGCGCCCTTGTATTAACCATGGTAAATCCATTGGCCGCATTATCAATAACAGTTCTTTCAGGATCACGTTCATTAATTTGTAGCCTATACCATTTGACCTCAAACAATACTATTTTAAAGGAATTAAAGTCACACTCAATTATTTCTTCCAAATAACCATAGTAGTTATTTTTTGATACTTCTGGATGCTTGTCACTTCTAGAGGAAACATTAGTGACTTGAAAAACTGTAGTTATCCCACAATCGAATGTCTGTATTCGTCACTATAGCGACAAACATCTGTCTTTGTCTCTATAAATACAAACATTCATTTACATAGTAGTAGCGACAATGATCGGGGGGCAGAACAATTTATTTTCAAAATATTTATCAATTTATCCATGAAAATTACCATTTTAACTTATTCGTGGCAATATTTTATGGAACTTTTGAGCCATATGTACTAGTGTCTTAAGAGGGAGGAGGAGCATGAGATATAATTATTGTTGGATTCTCCATTGATGAAAATTGGACTATACAAACAGTCTGTCATAGAAGTAGATGAAGTGAAGTAGTTTTAGCAATCGTTGGACCAAGGCATGACCCAAACAAGAATCTCACCTTGTGGATAACCTATCCTCATAATACCCAAGAATAATGGGACTTGGGAATATGTGCATCGATGATAGAGCCTTGAACAAGATCACACAAGAATCAATACCCTTTTTCTATGATTGATGATTTGTTGGACCAGATATAGCATGCCAAGTGCTTCATCAAGTTGGATCTCAAATCAAGATACCACCGGGTGTGAGTGAAGGAATAAGACACCTAGAATACCTCCATCAAGAACATGCAAGGTATATATGAATGGTTAATAATACCATTTGGTTTATGTAATGCATTGGCTACATTTATGTGTTTGATGAATGCCCTATTATTCCCTTTCTTAAATTCATTTGATATAGTGTATTTATATGGCATACTAGTTTATAGTGCTACATGGGAAGAGCATATCCCACATCTCAAGAAGGCATTAGAGACTCTAAAAAGCATCGAATACTGGATAATTTGAAGAAATGTGGGTTTGTCTAGCATTCTTTTGTGTATTTTGGGTATATTATTGGTGGAGGAGAACTTAAGATTGATGTTGAAAAGATGGATTCCATCACTAAGTGGTCTGCTCCTACAAATGTCAATGAAGTGAGGAGCTTTTGGGGGGTAGAAAAATACCTTTAGAAGTTCATAGCTTCATTTCCAGTTGTGGATACACCCATCCATTCCATAACAACCAGCAACAAGGGGTTATAATGGGGGATGAATCAACATAAATCCTCTGAAGAGATCAAGCAAAAGATCAATCATGCACCAATTCTTGCATTGTGTAATTTCTAGAATACTTTTGAATTGGAGATAGATGCAAGTGTGTACACTATTAGAGCGGTTCTTATGCAAAGAGAAAGACCAATATGATATCATTATGAAATGTTTCATGGGGGATTCATAAAACACCCTACCTACAATAAGGACTCTATGCCTCGGTTCAAGCTATTAAGAAGTGGAAGCACTATTTGATGGGAAAGGAGACCATTATTCACACTAATCACTAACCTACGACTGCAATATTTGTAGGCCCAGAGTAAGATACAACAAACTAGACATTATAAGTGGATGAGATTCTTACAACAATCCCATATAACCATCATGTATAAGAAAGCTAGTACCAACAAGCTGACAAACATGATCTCAAGCAAGGAAAAATTTAGGGGAAAAATTTCTCCCATGGGCTAATTTTCCATGTTTTTTTCCAAAATATTATTCATCAATTTCCATTTTTTGAATCCTTGTTTCACCTAATTTTGATGGGGTCAATTTTTTTTACCCTAAAAAATTCCAAATTATTATATAAACTATATACAATCTTTAGAAATTAGAATATTTTTAGAAAAACATCGCGACATATATTATAGTTGACAATTTAAGAATTGGTAAGATTAGCCAAGGTTTATACACTTTTAAATAAGTATGGTTCCTTAAAATTTTCCTTGCAAGTCTCAAGGCCACCTACAATTAATATTATAGTTTCTGGAATTCTTATGCACATGGAACATTTTACCCATGATGCATACAAGGAGTACACAAAATACGAGTATTTCAAGGAAGTATTTCAACAACTTAAAGGCCAATTCCATGTAGAAGAAGGTGACAACAAGGTCAACTATCATCTATAGGATGGGTTAATCTAAATGTTGGACAAGATATGTGTTCTTAATGGTGAGAAATTGCAACTTATCAAAGAGGAACACACATCCAAAGTTGCAGGGATTTTTTGTGTAGGGAAGACACTAGAAAACATACATAGGTAAGTTTCCTAGTCTAGAATGAAAGAGGATGTAGCTCAGTTGATTAGAGCATGGATACTTTGTTACACAAGCAACCCCAACAATAGGAAGCGAGGTCTCTATCATCCTTACCTATTCCTACAAGACCATGGGAGAGAATCTCCATGGATTTTATGGGTGGTCTTGCAACAACTAGGAAGGGACATGACTATTTATTTGTGTTAGTTGACAACCTCAACAAGATGTGTATTTTTATGCCTTGTAAGAAGATGATAAAAGAACAAGAAACAACAAATGTGCTTTTTGAACAGGTTTGGGTGCACTTTGGGATACAAAGAAGCATCATCTTAGACATAGATACTATATTTCTCAATACACTTTGGGAAAACATGGACCCTAAGTTGAAGATATATACAACATTCCATCCACAAACATAGGGGCAGACATAAGTAATCAATGGGAATTTGGTACAAATTTTGAGGGGATACAATCAAAAGCATCCGAAGACTTCGGTTGAAAATGTGATCTACATCAAACACTCTTATAATAGAGCACTCCACACTTACATTGGGAAGTCACCTTTTGAAACTTGTTTTGGATACTTTTAACCTTCACCTCTAGACACTACAAGGAAACGCCCCTATAGCATAGGTCATGTCCTTATCACCCTCAGGATAATGGAATAGTGGAGGAATTTAATCAAATTTTGGGGAAGGGTTTTACTAAGGTTTGTCCTACTAATAAACATGACCGGTATAAAAGAGTCCCTTTTTTTAATGGTCTTACATGACTACCACCAAGAACTAACATAGGAAGACTCCTTTTAAATTAGTGTATGTTTAAGAAGTTGTTGTTCTTGCAAAGTGCATTGTACGTAGCCTGTATATTGCACATACTATTCATATGATCGATGAAGAATATCTTGCAGAATGACTATTAGAACTGAGGGATTTGTAATAGTCCAAATTTATGGATGATTTAAACCAATCTAAGGAGAAAGTAAGGTATAAAACATGGCATGATCACCATATTAATATTAAATCATTTGTGCGGAGGAATTTAGTGTTACAATATTGGAAACAAAATTAAGAAAACCTCCCCTACAAATTCTACCAATAGTAGCAGATGTTTTAACAGGGGTCTTAACGGATAAATGTTATAACTAAAAATGCTCAGCAACTAGATGTTTTTGCAGATGTTTTTTTATTAGTGTGTTTTGTTGAAAATAATTGCATCGATGTGTTTCAAAACACAGTGCAACGGTGCTATACAATGTAAGGTATCCACATCGGTGCATTCAAAGATAAAAAGCACCGAAAATAACATAATTTCAATGTTGTATTGGAGCTCACGTATCGATTATATGCATTGATATTTTTTACACCACAAACACATTGATGCGATTAGTCACATCGCATGCATCGTACAATTTTTTTTAAAAGATTTTTCCTGCGCAGTCATTTGATATGAGTACACTGATGCGTATAAACTAATGATATGCATCGGTGCCTATAAATTAATGATATGCGCCGGTGTGTATAAACCAATGATACACATCGGTGCGTAAAACAAATGAAAACACACCGATGACACTGTATGGAAAGTAAGAATATTTATTTTAAAATTTAATTGTGTGTATAATTAACATAACTACACGATGCACATAAATTGTTAGGGACCACTGGTGCATCTAAATAGGGTATATGCATTGGTGCTCCTAATTATCATAGATGCACTGGTGCATCATCGATTACCAAAAGAATTGAATATGATTCTTCGAGGAGTGGTTACTAACATTGCATCCAAATATATCAATTTCAATGATTGTGTTTGTGAGTTGTATTATTGTTTGGGGAGACACACGAGAGTGACATTAATTATCGAAAGAACCACATATGATTCTTTGAACAACGACTACTAACATTGTAGTGAAATATATATATTATATACTTATTACATTATTTATTTGAAATGGAAATATCATAGATGCAAACATCAATTGTAAAATTTAATCATCCATACATTTAATTACTAATGTTCACATGTAACATTTGCCAATAATGTTTGAGAATGCAATTGAATAAAAGAGTTTATTTTATTATACATTAATAACCCTTCCTTTGTCATACAAAATAGGACGAAATAGAGATAACAATAATCAAAATGTCAACATGTATGTAATTGTTACACTTATTGGAAACCTGTTATTTTTGAATTCAGACAGTATGTCCAGTCCATTATTATAAAAAATGCATGATTTTCAAAGATATTTATTTCAAACTTATACAACAAGCTACGACAACTTGTGTTGAGAATATAGTTATCATTGATGTCAAAGGAGTTCCCGAATGACAAAGGAATAAAAAATAGACATGGTATTAGGATGAAATCAATAAAAGAAAAATAATCCATTACATGGATCATCATTGATGTCAAAGGAGTTCAGTAATGACAAAGGAATAACCAAGGATACGATGGTAGGACAAACTCAGTGAAAGACAAAGGTAGTGATGACATGGCATGGATGATGATATGAGATATGATGAAATGGAATGGAACAGTTGATGATGTGGCATGAAGCTGAAATTATTGTTTCATTATGACATCATTCTGGAGAAATATGGCAAATTGGTGAAAAATAGGAAATTGACCATGGAATAAATAGTCAAAACTGGTCTAAGAGGGTCTAAGAGAATTCTCACCATAATTCATGGTTTGAATAAAATTCCTGCAACATGGTACCAATATATATCTTGTTATAGTGGCTATATATTCATGGCCTCAATTTTCCTTCATTACTTCTGAGGAGAAATTTCTAGGTCTGCCAAAACAGGGGTTTGTGCCACATCAAGCAAAAATGGCTAAGTAGCCTCAAAAAGATGCTTGCCCTAAATCATGGGTTAGAGTAAATGCCTGTAGCACATAGGGGTATTGTAGACTGGTGTTTTGTCTACCTGGGCATGTTTTCATTTTGTCTTTGAAGAATCTGAAGGAAAATTTATGGACCTGCCAAAACTGTGTATTAAGCAAAATTAAGAAAACTGGTTAAGTATTAGAAAAGGAGATTGAGAAGCCATGCTTGCCACAGGATGTGTGTTTGTCAGTAAGATTTAAAGGTGATATGGTATTGTTCACCGTTGAAATGGATTTATATCCTTGCTCTTGATATTCCTTATGGTGATTAGATAAGGAAAATATTGGTCTGCCAAAATGAACAAAATGTACTTTAGGTACTAAAGATAGAAATTTGACTAAGTGTCAAATTCACAGGGTTGAAGGAGGCATTTGGAAATGTCCACCAAGTTTTATCTATGTGATGATAATTTCATTAGAAGAGGTAGGCATGTTTCCTAGTGCGCTGGCTACCTAGCCAGGAAGTCATATTCTCACTTGGCAATCACACGTGTGAATTATCAACCCGCCAAAACCAAGAAAAATGTTAGTTTGCATGTTGAGATTAAAAAAGGGCTAAGTGTTAAAACAAAGTAAAGTGAAGGTCCGCCAACGGAATTTGGAAGGCGGAAAGTGGAAAGCAAAAGGCAAAGAATCGTGAAAATACTTTGGGAAATGTCATAGTTCTGCAACACAAAGTCCGCCAATGGAATGCGAAAGGCAGAAAGCGTAAGGCAGAGAATCGCGAAAATACTTTTGTAAATGTCATAGTTCCATAACCCGAATTCCATCAGCGGACTGCAGAAGGTGAAAAGTAGAAGACAGAAAGAGGAAGGTAGAGAATCGGGGAAAGACCTTGGAAAATGTCATAGTTCCACAACCTCGCAGTCCGGGAGATCGACGATCATGGAGAGATTCAAGGAGATCCATGGTGTAGAACGGTTGAGGCGAGAAGCTAAGTGCGGAAATACATTTTGAGAAATGTCATGGTTAGGAAATCCACATACCGCATCCTATCTTAGATCAACGATGAGGAATATGCTCGATATAAGATCAACGACTCAAGATGGTTGGGGAAATTGAGAATGTGGAAGGTCACGACTGGAAGATTAAATAGTAAATCGATTAACACGAAATTATTTTAGTTGATTTGAAGAATCACGAAGGAGGTGGATGACTCGATGAATCAATGTAGAATGAGGAATTGAGTTCTCATGAAAAGGTGCAACCGAAGAATGAAATGGCGCAATGGTGAATAGATGCGTTCGCATGAAACATGAAGGTATTTATACAAAGAGGGATGAGTGAGAGAAATTGTCTCTGTGGTTGAGATCATAGAAGAAGAAGCAGAGACCAGTGAGTATGACAGAGATTGAAGGGTAAAATAACGCTGAAATATTACAGAAAAAGAAAAAAAAACATATAAGGGTGGCAGGGCGATGCTAGGGCATGCAACAGGTTTGCAGGGGGTTGTATCCTCCTTTCAGAAGAAGTTGGTAAATAGGGTGTAGTAGCATCCTGCCAGTTGTAGCTGACAAAAAAGGGGGTTGTAGCCTCCTTCCAGCAGAAGCTGGTAAATAGGGTGTAGTAGCATCCTGTCAGTTGTAGCTGAAAAAACAAGGAGTTGCAGCCTCCTTTCAGTAGTTGCTGGTAAATAGGGTGTAATACCATCCTTGTCTATAGAAGCAGGAAAAACTATTTGTAAATTACAATTTTGCAGTAATAGGAAGTATTGGTGGTTGACCCAATTGGGGTTCCAGGATAAAAATATGTGTTTTGTGTATCTTGTTGATTATATGTCTTGATTAAAGTTTAGTAAGTGCTTAAAAAGGTAAAAATTTAACAATACTGATTCACCCCCCCCCCTCAGTATTGACCAATATTCCAACAATTGGTATCAGAGCAGGTTCCTTCACTACAGTTTAACCACTGGAAGGAAGAATCCTATTAAAAACCACTATGGAACAACAAGAAGGGATGGATTCCAGCAGAGCTCCAACACTTAATAAAGGAGAATATGTAGTATGGAGAAAAATAATGAGTGTATACTTACATTCATTAGGATGCAGTGTATGGAATGCAGTTATCTCTGATTACATCCTACCAAAAAGAGTAAGGACTACATCTCAGAAAGAGTCCAAGAAAAATAACTCAAGGGAAATGGAGGCCATACTTGATGGATTACCTCAACCCATCAAAGAGAATATAGGAAAATGTATCTTAGCTAAGGAACTCTGGGTCAAATTAGAAAAAAAATTACTAAGTTAAACAAAGAGCAGAAGTAAGACTTTCTATTATTGAAGATGATAGTGAAGATGAAGAAAATCCATTCATGGGGATAGTAGCTCTAGAAGATGATTCAGATATGGAAGGAGAGGTGGACCTAAAGGCAAAACTCATAAGCGCTCTTGAATAATTGAGAAAGATCGGGATGAAGAACAATTCATTGAAAGAAAAATGATCAAAGTATCAAGAAGAACAAAAGTTTAGGAAAAAGAAGAATAAATTCTATTCCAAAGAAGATAATGACGATGAAAGTAAAGATGCATAAATCCTATTTATAGGGACAACAAATTTAGACGAGGAATCAGAAGTGGACATAGAAGCTCAATACATGGTTGTTGTTGATGAAATTGAAAATTGTAGGAAAAGGAACAAAGTTTTGAAAGAGAAACTGTCAAAGTACCAAGAAGAAACAAATCAAATTATTATGGAATTGAAGAACCAACTTCAAGAGGCCAATAAGACTGAAAAGGATCTAGTAGCTCTGCTCAAAGAGAGAATCCAAGATTCTAAAAAAACTTGAAAAAGAGATTCTTCAACTTAGAAATGGGGTTGATGAAAAATATATCAAGGAAAAGTTGAGAATAGATCAAGGATCTTAGATTATATCTTAAGTATCCAAAGATCATCAAATGATAAAATTGGTCTAGGATATGACAATGAAAGGAAGTCAAAATGTTCCTCCTTCACAAAAAAAGGAAGAAATAGAAGAGGTTGTGTTGTTGCACTAAAGAGTCCATTTATGAAGAAGGAAATTCATAAGTTTGGTCCCTCCTCTCATAATAAAGACAAAAATAGCATGATACCTAAAGAACCAATGAAAAGTAGAGTCCAACAGATCTTTCTTGGTCATTGCTACACATGTCATAATTTTGGACATATGGCCAAAATATGTAAGCTAAGGAATAATGCTTCAATAGAAGGTCGAGAACAAAAAAATGAATGGAAGAAGATGGAAGACCAAATATTCCTCAAACATAAAGGAAAATTTTATGGACATTTTCACTACTGTCACATTTTTGGTCACATAGCTATTAATTGCAGAACAAAGAGAAAAGATCTAAGTAGAGAATCCAAGAAACAAACAAGGTTAGTAAGCAGGGTACCTCATGGAAAGATGTGGAGAAGAAAGGAAGACTCCAAAGATATAGAAGAAATAAATATTTCAAGCATCAGTGAGGTATCCAAATATGATGATGAGAATAATAGTGCCATTGATAAAAATAGCATCCATTATGAGGAAAAGCAAGATGGAGATGTAAAACAATACACCGATGAAGATGAAGATGAAGGTAATGAAGAAAGATATAGTGATGATTGTGGTATTCTTTTCTAAAGATCTCTCATGATTTAAAGAGAACCCTGAAAATAACATTAGGAGGGATCATATACTCGGGGGGATTTAAAGTAAAAAAAATCCAATTGGTATCAAAAAATTCAATTGGTTTCTAATGTTGAAGTATGCTGAAAGCTATCTTCCTCAAAAACAATAGATGATCAAGGTTAAATGATAAGATTGGTGTATGGTTGACTTAGAGAAAGTGTATAACCTATGAAGTAAGATGAGAACAACAAAATGTGTGATTAATGAAGACCATGAAGTCTGCAATCCAATTGAAGATAAATATTTTATGTTCACTTAAACTTGAAGTCATGACACATAAAAATTGTTGACAGTGGAAGAAAACTCAAGTCTAATCTGAAAATTAAAAAATTCAGTTTATTGAAAAAAGCCAGGTTGAGTAAAATAATAGTGAATATTGTGAAGGAACAATGGGTATTATATATATATATATATATATATATATATATATATATATATATCAGTCTNTATCTTAGACCAGGGTTATGTGAAGACTGCTTGAGAAGAGAAAGTTACATAATACAATTTTTAAAATAACAGTCTAATAGTGAGTGTAAATTCCGTCACAAAAATGTTGACAAAGGAGAGTAAGTACAGTGACAGGGGGAGTCTATGGATCTATCATTAAAGTTATCATTCGAATGCAGGAGTATCCTCCTCTCCATTCAAATTCCAAAGCTCAATGTTTCATTAGACCTAGAAGGGGTCTTAAATTATGAATTGGTGGTCTTTTGACCTATCACATTGTAAGAAAACCTATGTAAAATATGATTCTAGATGGGTGATGATTCATTGATGACTCATGTAACAAAACCCTATCCTATGGTAGTGAGTCATAGAGTTAGATTTGGGAACTTACTGTAAATAGGATTTTTTAGCAGCAACTTAGGAAATGGTTGAGAGATTTAAGGTCTCGATAGACTGTTTAGGAGAATTATGTGTATAAGTATTTCTATAAATATTTAAGCCTCGAAGGCAAGAGTAAGTAGTATAAGCAGAGATATAAGTAGTTAGAAGAAGCCAAAACAGAGTAAATTTGGCTCAAGCAAGGCCAATCAAAGATGTATCAGTCCTAAGGAGATCAGAACACAGGTTCCCAGAAAATTTTATATGTACAGTTTCATTGGGTGAATGAAAAAACCTATTTTGGCATAATCTCTATCTAAATGTGTGATTTCATAAGCATATGAATGAATGCTTGATTAAATTTGTATTAATAGTTGATTAGCCTGTGTGTAAGTTCATGAATTTTGAGAATGAAAGAATATTGAATAGATTGATCGATTCTCTAATCAATCGAAGGAGGAATTAGGTTTACAATTATTGATATTTATTGAATGGAATTGTTCATAATAACCTTGTTGCAAGTTTATGGATCTAAGATCTTTATGTGGAGCATTGCAGTAAGGAATTGATTGTTCCACTGATCAAGTCAGCCACGAGTTATTAGAGTAAAAGATCTGTATCTTGGACATATCCATGGTTGTAATCCAATTCTGAAAATAAAAGTTATGCCCGAGATAACCATAAACTAATCGTCCATAGGACTGAATATCGTAGGGTGGATATTAGAGGTGGTCAGAGATCAAAGACTAAGGTGGATTCCGCTGGAGAAAGGGTACAGAAGATAAAGAAGGGTGGAGCTTGCAAAATCAGAGATGATCAATGGGATATGAGATCGAGATCAAAGATCTAGATCGTTTGTTAAATTAAATTGGCAGTGCATAGTGATTCTGCTAGGTGGAGTTGCGTGGTTTTGAAAAAATTTGATGTGCGTAGAATTTTTATGAAATCTGATTCATCTTTTTTGAAGTCCATCGTTGATCTGGTGGGGACATAGATATGACAATCCTTAAGGATTCTATTGAGCATGTTAATGTTTTGCTTGACTATAGAATAAATGAAATTGTAAAGTGTTTGAGATCCTTAAGACAACATGGATGACAGATCAAACGATTTGCTTGCTGACAGATCAGTCGAGTTAGTGAGCTGGTTAGATCCGCATCTCCTACCTAGCATCAAAATCACTGGGAATAGGATCGATATCGAGGGATAAGGTTGATCATTGAAACAGATCAACGACTCTCAATGATTTCGCTAGGAGAAGTTGTGCGGTCTAAGAAATTTTTGATGTGCATGAAATTTCTATGAAATTTGCTTCATCTTATTTGAATTCCACTGTTGATTGTTGGGGATACTAATCTGACGGCAGTAAAGACATTTCGCTGGGTAAAGTGACAAGAGTTTAACAACTTTTGATGTGCGCAGAATATTTATATAATTCACTTTATAGTTTTTGAATTCCACCGTAGATTTGGTTGGGACACCGATCCGATGACCAGAGTGGATTTCGAAGATCTAACAAGCAAGCTTGTTAAAATTTTGGAGAGCTGTGAAATTTTGATTATGAAAAAGAGTTTACTGTGAATTCAAAATCTGTGAATGAGTTTGCCGACAACTCAGTGTTTGGTCACTTGCTGACTAGATTGGGTATTGGACCTGTGACTCCTACCCAGCATCACATTCAAGAACCTATTGCAAGAAAGGAAATGTTAAGATACATGATAATACATTGGTTAAATACCAAGTATAGTTAACAAAGGGGAGATATGATGACATAGGGAGTTGTCAGAAAGAAGAAAGACAGGAAATCCTATATCAAAATGGGTACAACATTGGTATAACAGGTTATCCTTTGTCATTGTTTTCAAAGGGGGGGAATGTTTAGATGTTGCCATCAATGCCAAAGGGGGAGATTGTTGAGATTATAATTGTCATTGATGTCAAAGGAGTTCACGAATGACAAAGGAATTACCAATAGGAATGGTAGCAGGATGAAATCAGTAAAAGACAAATGATCCATTACAGGGATCATCACTAATGTCAAAGGAGTTCAATAATGACAAAGGAATAACCAAGGATACGATGGTAGGACAAACTTAGTGAAAGACAAAGGTAGTGATGACATGGCATGGATGATGATATGAGATATGATGACATGGCATGGCATAGTTGATGATGTGGCATGGATTTGAAATCATTGTTGCATTATGACATCATTTTGGAGAAATATGGCAAATTGGTGAAAATCGGGAAATTGACTAAGTATGGAATAAATAGTCAAAACTGGTCTAAGAGGGTAAAAAAGAATGCTTGCCATAATTCATGGTTTGACTAAAATTCCTGCACCATGGTACCGGGATATAGCTTGTTATAGTGGATATCTATTCATGGTATTAGTTTTCTTTCATGACTTCTAAGAATAAATCTCTAGGTCTGCCAAAACAGGGGTTTGTGCCAGAGCAAGCAAAAATGGTTAAGTATCCTTAGAAAGATGCTTGCCCTAAATAATTGGTTAGAGTAAATTCCTGCAACACATAGGGGTCTTGTAGACTGGTGTTTTTTATACCTGACCATGTTTTCATATTGTCTTGGAAGAATATGAAGGAGAAGTTATGGACCTCCCAAAATAGTGTTTTTGGAAGATTGGACCAAATTAAGAAAATTGGTTAAGTCTTAGAAAAGGAGATTGAGAAGCCATGCCTGCCACATGCTGTGTGTTTGTCAGTAAGATTTAAAGTTGATATGGTCTTGTTCACTATTGAAATGGATTTATAGACTTGCTCTTGGTTTTCCTTATGGTGATCAGATAAGGAAAATATCAGTCTGCTAAAATACGAAAATGTACTTTAGGTACTAAAGATAGAAATTTGATTGTGTCAAATTCACAGGGTTGAAAGAGGCATTTGGAAATGTACACCAAGTTTTATTCATGTGATGATAATTTCATCAGAAGAGGTAGGCATGTTTCCTAGTGAACTGGCTACCCAACCATTAAGTCAGATTCTCACTTGGCTCTCACACGTGCGAATTATCAACCTGCCAAAACCAAGAAAAATGTTAGTTTGCATGTTGAGATTAAAAAATGGCCAAGTGTTAAAAAAAAGTAAAGTGAAGGTCCACCAGCGGAATGTAGAAGGTGGAAAGCGGAAATGTAGAAGGTGGAAAGCAGAAATGAGAAAGTGGAAGGCGGAGAATCGTGAAAAGACTTTGGGAAATGTCGTAGTTCCACAACCCAAAGTCTGCCAGTGGAATGCAGAAGGCGAAAAGCGGAAGGTGGAGAATCAAAAAAATACTTTGGGAAATGTAACAGTTCCACAACCCAAAGTTCGTCAGCAAAATGCGGAAAGTAGAAAGCAGAATGCGGAGAATCGCGAAAAGACCTTGGGAAATGTCACGGTTTCGCAACCTGCAGTTTGGCAGATCGACGGTCATGGAGAGCTTGAAGGATACCAATGGTGTGGAATGGTTGAGGCGGAAAGCTAAGTGTGGAAATACATTTTGAGAAATTTCATAGTTAGGCAATTCACATACTGCATCCTTTCTTAGATCTATGGCCAGGAAGAAGCCCGCTATAAGATCAACGACTCAAGATGGTTGGGGAAATGAAGAATACAGAAGGTCACGACTTGGAGATTAAATAGTAAATTGATTAACAGGGAATTGCTTTAGTTGTTTTGAAGAATCACAAAAAAGGTGGATGTCTTGATGACTCAATGTTAGAATGAGGAATTGAGTTCTCATGAAGAGGCATGATCAAAGAATGAAATGGCGCAATGGTGAATAGATGTGTCCCCAGGAAATGTGAGAGAAATTGTCTCTGTGGTCCCGATCATAGAAGAAGAAGCAGAGACCAGTGAGTATGGCAGAGATTGAAGGGTAAAGGAAATCTGAAAGATTACTAAAAAAACATATCAGGGTGGCAGGGCGGCGCTAGAGAAGGAACAAGCCTCCAGGGGGTTGTAGCCTCCTTCTAGCAGAAGCTGGTAAGTAGGGTGTAGTAGCATCCTGTCAGTTGTAGCTAACAGGGGGTTGTAGCCTCCTTCCAGCAGAAGCTGGTAAATAGGGTGTAGTAGCATCCTGTTAGTTGTAGCTGACAAAACATGGGGTTGTAGCCTCCTTCTAGTATTTGTTGGTAAATAGGGTGTAATACCATCCTTGTATGTAGAAGTAGGCAAAACTATTTGTAAATAACAATTTTGCAGTAATAGGAAGTATTGGTGGTTTACCCAATTGAGGTTCCACGATAAAAATATGTGTTTTGTGTATCTTGTTAATTATATGTTTTGATTAAATTTTAATAAGTGGTTAAAATGGTAAAAATTTAATGATATTGATTGACCCCCCTCTCGGTATTGACCAATATTCCAACAACTTGCATTAACATCAAATTTAAATATGGATCATCATTATTCGCTTGAATTGTTATAACTTCTCAAGACACTTACAACACTTGGGTTATTTTGCCAAATTTTTTGTTGATTGGCTCGATTGTTTTCCTCTTCATCATCTTCCATTTTCATAATCTTCCTAGAAATCTAAAATGATTTTTTTTGTTGATATGAAAAATAAATAATATCGCAGAATTAAAATTATTGTAGGAATGACGCTTTGTAGTTGTTATACATACATATTAATTGTAAATAAACATGTTTAGTAATATTACATTTTTCAATTATTTTTTTTGTTGTTGTATGTTTTTGCTATTACAAGTCTGGCAGGTCTCATTGACCATTGCTCTGGGAACACCTCTTGTAGTTTACTTATGATCTGATTTTTCGAATCATTTGATTGGTTTTTGTATTGTAAGTGAAAAGTATGTTTGTATGTTCTTTCCACTATACCTAGTTTAGTATTATAAAATTCTTTTCCCATTCTATTAACTTCCAACACCACTCTAAATGAGCTAAGAACCAATTGATCATCATTACATCTTCCACAATTTTTTTCTTTCTTATGATGACATTGACTTTTGTTGTTGTCAGTCCCTACATAACATTCAACATACGTGTATTAGATTATTTGAAACATATTAGTGAATAATCATAACTACATTATTACTCAAATTTAAAGAAATAATTAATATTGACTTCTTTTTTATTCACCTGATTCATCCCTCTGCAACCTTTCCATCAACGTTTTACACTCTTCTAGACTTAGATTGGTAAGAATATTATCGAGATTCCTCATTTTTTGGCTTTGCATTTCACACATTTATGAATACATATTGGTGAAATTTACAAATAATTCAAATAAATCAATTTAAATACATAAATTAATTAGAACCACTTGCCTTCTTTGTAATCCTGGATGTGCTTCCATCATGTTGACTAAAGTTTTTGGTCATTGAACTCATACCATGAATTTTTATCAATAACAACCTAAACCATTAAATATAGAAGCTATCAATATATTATCCAAATAACTTACAAACCTTCAAAATAGAAAAAAACTCTGAAAACGATTTGTTTTATAAAATCAAAAGAACCGGTGCGTATACATACATAGATGCACGGTGTGTGTATACACATAGACACACCAATGCGTTTATACAACGTAGATGCCTCGATGCATTATACCAATACAAGTACACCATGAACGACTGAAAAATATTTATCATTTTATGGAAATAAAAAGGGAAAGTTATTGTCATTGTCAATGCTATTTTTGTATAAACACATCGATAAAATGCAACCAAAGAACAAAAAACCATTTTTTTGTGTCATATATCGTTAGCAGTGCTCCATAACAATACACATATCGGTGTGTTTTGGAAAACCAAACGCACCGATTTTGACGCATTCATTTTTTTCAAAACAAAAATAATGCCCACATTGTTACAAATTTGATCCAAATAATGAATGCATCTTGCCTTAAGATTTCTATATATATACACAAATTCAACAATTCTAAAATCCATAAAAGGTAAAATCGTACTTTTGCAAAATATTAAAGGGATTTAAACCCTAATCTAAAATTTTGCAACCACAACAAACGAAAATAAGCACATAGAAGAGAATGGTTGCAACATTGAAGGTATGAATTAAGGTTTTTTTTGTTTTTTTTTTGTATAAGATAATAAAATCAACACTAATATTTACGTGAATTTTTTACTATGCATGGTTTTGTTTCATTCACCGTACCTGACAAATTTCGATCTTTAGATTAATCCAGTTGCTCCAAAGACCTTGTGCGTAAGTGCCTGTTCCAAATCTCTCCCTTGAAATTTTTGGCAAAAGAATGAATTTATGTTTAGGTTTTTTTTTAAACACACTTTTGAAATACTTTTTTGAACTTAAAATTGTTGTATTTTTTTTCATTTTAGGGAAAAAATAGCTTGTGAGGTTTATTTTTTTATTTGGAACTTTCAGTAGTTCGGTGCACCTGTGTCTATGACGCACCAGTGCATTACTCCATAAGTCGCACAGATATACCTGAACTTAAAAAAATATAATCGCTCGGTGCACGTATACTTATGACGTGCACTGGTTCACTTGTATTTAACAAATGCACTAGAATTAAAACAACTGTAAAAATGCATGTATAAATATCCGCTACCAAATGTAACATATATTTTCTGTTGTAGGAGTTTTTGCGGAGAACCTTTCTCTGTGCGTTTATCATTGTTACACACTAGCACCCCAATATACGTTGAAAAAAATTATTGCTCATCGATGCGTGTATACATGTAACACACCAGTGGGGTTGTGTTTATGACGCACCGATTTGAATAATTGTGTATAATGCATGTATAAATATAAGCTACCAAATCTAGCGGATATTTTATCCAGAGGGATATTTTGAATAGATCATTTCACAGTACGTTTATCGTTGTTGAGTACTAGTGTGTTCAGTTGGTTTAAGCGCATCGATGCTTGCATATTGGAATAGACGCACCACTAAAATTTTTAATGTTGGGTTTTTGTGGTTCCACTTAAAACTATATATTCATCTCAAATTTTCTTTTATTATTCAACGACGCCAATTACAATATTTCATAGTATGTATATGTTCCTTAAACTAACATTGTTCTTAAAAAATGGTTTCCAAACAATATTGGAAGTTAGATTGGAATATAGTTCTTGAAAAAAATTAGGATTGTAGAGACGTATAGTGATTGCTTATTTGGATCAAATGAAAGGATAACATTTTGTAGTATCAAATGGCTATTTTTTCAGATTCCAGCTCATTCCATCATGTTCAAAGTTTGACATGTTCTCCCTTTCCATCCCTAGTAAGTTCAAGTTTTATTTATATTTTGACTATTTATTTGAATGTATGTTACTTATTCTTGTGAATTTGAATATCAATTTATTCTTTATTACATGATCCCAATTCAGGTTCGAGTTCAGATGCACAAAAAGATACACCCATTTCAAAACATTGTAATCTCTTATCCGAAGCAATATACCGCAAACAAATTGTATATGAAAATGGACATCTGCTTTACCCCGCAAATTGTAACATGTTTTCCTCATGCCACAATCTTGGTTCATAAACAATAATTCCTCGTGAGATAGAACTCTTTTATGACACCCCAATAGTTTGTGGTTGTTCAAAATGTGAAGGGTTGAAGGAGAACCCTCCACATGTCACACCCACCGGCCATTACAATGATGATAGATTACCCAATGTTGATGGTATAATACACCCTATTGTAGTAAATAATCCAATAGGTGATATAGAAAATACACACATGACCTCTTCCCTATCCAATTTTTGGAGGGTAGCAATGATTTCTCCCTTCCTATGAATTTGCAAAGTAAATATTAAACTTCTCACAACCATGCTTTCTATGGCATTTGGTCGTCTTCTCTACACATGCTTGATATTGGGACCAAATTCTCCTTTTTGTTGTAATATTTCTATGATTGTGAAGCCTAATATTGATGTTGAAAATATTGAGTTGTTTATCCTTTCATGTGTACTTGTTCCTCCCAATCAATCAGTAGCACTTATCCCATTTTGTAGTTCTATCTATTGTCAGTCTAATTACTTGAATATTCTTAGATACAAGCATAACATTTCCATGTGTAGTATGTGCATGGATGGTTATGTTTTTGGAAAATTTAACATAAAGAACATTTTATATATTGATGGTTGTCCATACACTCATGGGAATATTGTAGGGTTCATAAATAGTTCTAGGTACTCTTTATTTTCTGCAAATTGTCCATTTGAGGAACACTTTAATGACAAGGAGTTATTTATGAAAAGTAAAGCGACAAAATTTGTTGTTGTACATGCAATACGTAGTTTGTCTCCTAGTGATGAGTGTTAATAAACTACAACTTTCGTAGACCATCAACCACTCTCCAGAGACGTCTCTCATTGGGATTACCCTTAAACGTTCCCTTGGGGATTAAGACTACAAAAACATTGATTAATTGTATTTGTCAATTTACAATGGGATCCATGTCAATGCATTTCTTAGTTTGAAATTATGTTTTATAAATGGTTAATTTAATTTATAAATTGAATATGAAAATGTGCTGCTCAATTTTAAATTTTTGTATTTAATGTGGAATTGATGTTAACTTATAGCTCAATCTGAATGTTTGATTTATAAATTGTTTGCATATTATCATTTTGTATTGGGAATTATTCTTGTGCTTCTATAATAATTGTTTTGTATAATAATAGTTCATACCAATTGCATTGTGCTTAATAACATCATCGATGTAATGTTCAATATTTTTTAAATCGGGATTCTAATGATGAGAGACCTACCTACCATCTTCCGTTGCACCCTAATACAATGTCAAATCGAGAGAAGGATAAACAAATAGTGTAACTTGGAGAGGAAACATACCAAGCATGGTTGAATCAATGACCTATTTAATTTCCACTATGTCCATCCTACCTTATTAGGAATTCCTATAGTGATAGAAAATATTCACATGTTAGCAATGGAGGCAATGAATTAGACATTGGTATGGATGAATTATTACGACAAAAGAGTTCCATGAATGCAATTTTTTTCATATGTTCTAGGACAATGAGCTAGGGGATGATGCTTGTATCGTTGAAGCCTTCCTCGAAAGCCTTAAAACAGAAAATTACACACCTCTCTTTGAACCTGGTCGGTCAAAGTCTACATAGTTGGAGACAACAATGTTACTATACAACTTGAAAGAAAAGTATGACATGCATGACGCAAATTTCTTAGCGATGTTGAGTTAACTTGATCTAGGAGGATATTGGTGGCCACCCACCTATTCCACTTGGACCCCCACCATTGTTTCTTTCAGTTTTTCAGTTTCCTTAATTGTAGCACAATTTACTATTTTTGGCAGTTTTCAGGTCCTAAACTTCCAAATTCGTTTCGAGGCCCTAAACGACGTTTTTTCGGTATCGAATGGTTGAGAAAGTATGAGTCTGTTTTAGAATTCATATTTGTTGTTTTTGGATGTAGTCCTTAAACAGATCTTTCTAACGATGTATCATGCGCGTCAAACGGAGGTAGTATACTAAAGTTACGACCCCGAGAAATTGAAGTACCAAGTTACCCAATGGGGCCCACATTCTGGCGTTTCACCTCCTAGGGTTAGGTTTTTGGATGTGTAGGGTTTCCATTGTTTCTCAATAATATATAGGCCTTCGAGCCTCATTGTAACACAGATTTTAGAGGCATGTAGCCACCACATCTCTTCTCAGAGATAAGCTACTAGCACTCTAGCTAGTTTATTTCCATTATGTATGTAAACAAGTTTCTGTTATTGATTAATGAAATGAAGTGTTATTTCCACTGCATATTTGTTTCTATGGTTATTTGTGTATTCTGTTGTGTTCTTGCATAAATCCATATTAGTGGTATCAGAGCAATATGCTCTTTCTTGATCCTTCTTTGCATGTCCCCAACGAGGGTGAGGTATAAAGAGTTAGGGCTTGATCTGGTTGAACCTTTGCAAGGTCAACCTCACAAATCCCGATGACCACCCATGGGGGACGAAAAGAAAGAAGAGGGCACAAAATAACCTATCAAAATGTTGCTCAAGGAGGCCCTTGAAAAACAAAGGAACGCGATGATGGATAACTTCACCTAGATCCTTCAACGACTTCCCACTGGCGGCGTATCTGCATCTAGTAGCCACTCTGGAGGCGCAACCCCTTTTAAGGTACAAGTAAACTTGGACATTCCCATATTTGGTGGCTGAATAGATGCAGATGTCATAGATAGATGGTTGAATCTATTAGAGGGATATTTCTCGGTTCATGACTTTTCTGACTGGGAAAAGATTACTTTTTCTCTACTCAAAGCTGCCCCCCATGTCAAGGACTG
Source organism: Pseudotsuga menziesii (assembly GCA_001517045.1). Classification (NCBI taxonomy): domain Eukaryota; kingdom Viridiplantae; phylum Streptophyta; class Pinopsida; order Pinales; family Pinaceae; genus Pseudotsuga; species Pseudotsuga menziesii. Next base: position 623,645 of record LPNX010128774.1, read on the forward strand.
GTGGGAAACCTAGTGTCAGAGAAAGGATGAGGAGGAACCATCTCTGTTCTCATCCCTACCCACTTGGAATTATTTCTGAGATGCCATAAAGGGACAATAGTATCTAGTGGGGATCTATGAGGACAAGTACATACAATGGACTACGCTACGGCAACAAAGAGATCAAGATGTGCATGAGCTGATGAATCTATTCCATACCTTGCACACCAAGTTGGGTATCAAAGATTCAGAGAAACATCTCCTCACTTGGTACGACATATTGGTATGCTGCCAAAATTGAGCAAAAATTCAAACAGAAAAAGCAAGACTTTGGATCTGCAAATTAGAAGCAAGGGAAAGGTGTCCCCAAACCTCAGAACCAAGGACACAACCAAGGCATGGCGACTCAAGAAAACTTGCCAAAACCTCAAGCAAAGAGCAACACTGCAAAACTAAAGAAGGAAGCAAGAAAGTGGTGTGAGTTCCATAAGAGCCCCACTCACAACACAAGTGAGTGTCAGGCCAAGCAGTCACTGGTGGCTGAGATAAAGGCTTCTGAATCAGATGCATACTCTGAAACTGAATCAGAACCCAAGAAGGTGAATGAAAAAGGGAAGAATAATATCGATGTAGAGCCCAATGCCACCGTTGCTACCACAAAGATCCAAAAGGAAGAACCAGAAGATTCAGAGGAGGAGGAGCATCTTTTCCACTCCCAGATGTGGGTAAAGGGTTCCCTGCTACAGTTCATTGTCAACACTGGGAGCCAAAAGAACTTGATTTCAACAGAGGTCATAAAGCGGTTGGTTTTGCCGACCACAGCACACCTACAGTCATACACCATCGGGTGGCTTCACCAAGGACAGGATCTCCACGTCAAACAGTAGTGTCGCCTTCCCTACTGCATCAAGCCGTTCACCAATAAGGTATTATGTGATATTGCTCCTCTTGATGTTTGTGATGTATTATTAGGTCAACCATACTTATGGAAGAAAATGTTGTGTATGAGTCCCGACCTCGCATTGTTATTATTACGTTGGGAAATAATTTGTACAGGATACCAGAGGTACCACCTCCTGTCACTATCTCTTTGGTTGCTGGAAAACAATGCAGTAAGCTCATTTCCAAAACCAGGAAGTTTGTTTTCTTGATGATCCACCCTTAGGGAAAGAAGAAGATCGTGGCCACGATCTCCAGACAGGGCCCCTCCACACAACAACAACAAATGGACAAGGTCATAGAGGAGTATCGGGACATATTCACCTCACCCACTGGGGTGCCTCTCCATTGTCAGGTCAAGCACCCCATCGATCTGACCCCAGGTGTGCCGCATCCCAATGGACCGATCTATTGACGCTCTGTTCTGGAGAATGATGAAATCAAGAGGAAAATTCAGGAGCTACTACAAAAGGGTCACATCTGACCAAGTTCATCACCCTGTGGGAGCCCGATCGTGTTGGTACAGAAGAAGGATGGGACTTGGAGACTCTGTATTGACTGTCGGGCGCTGAAAAAAATCACTGTCTAGAATAGGTACCCGATCCCATGGATTGATGACCTCCTGGACCAACTTAAAGGGGAAAACTATTTTAGCAAGATCGACTTAAAGTCTGGGTATCACCAGGCACCGATTGAATCGACCGATGTGTGGAAGACTGCCTTCAAAGCTAAGGAGGGCCTTTTCGAATGTTTGGTCATGCCTTTTGGGCTGACAAATACTCCTGCAACCTTCATGAGACTGATGGATAACATCTTGCGGCCATTCACCAACTCATTTGTAGTAGTATACTTGGATGACATCCTAATCTTCATCCAGACTTGGGAAGAGCACCTCCACCACATCCGACAGGCCCTCTAAACATTGCGGCAACACAAGTTGTGTGCCAATTTGGACAAGTGCACTTTTGGCATGACCCAGGTTTAGTATTTAGGATACATTATTGATGAGTTTGGGGTACATGTGGATCCAACCAAGATCCAAGTCATTCGGAATTGGCTAGCCCCAACTACTCTAACAGAGCTTCGCATCTTTCTGGGCCTTGCTAATTTCTACCACAGGTTCGTGTTGGGATTCTCTCATATCACTTGGCCATTGAGTCAAGTCACCAAGGGAGGAGCGAAAGCAAAATTCTTTTGGTAAAAAACTCAGCAGAAGGCATTTGCAGAATTGAAACATCACCTCTGATGTGCCCTAGTGCTCACATTACCAGACTTGCAACAACCATTTGAGATCGAGACAGATGCCTCTGTCTATGCTATTGGGGCAGTCCTTACTCAACAAGGGCATCCAGTGGCATATCATAGTGAGACACGGTTCGACACAATCCACAAATATCCCGCTTATGACAAAGAGATGTATTCCATTATACAGGCTTGCTGACAATGGAAGCATTACATTTTGGGGAAGGAAACAATCATCCACATAGACCACCGACCCCTGCAGTTCATACAAACACAAGGGAAGTTGTAGAATGATCACCATTAGAATTGATCCACATATCTACAACAGTTTCATTTGAACATCAAGTACAAGAAGGTAAGCACCAATAATGTTGCAGAATTCCTCAGTCTACCACCGATCGTGGCGATAACCGCCATGCTCAACTCTTTTGGGCACGAGACTTCTGATTTGTCGCTTCTCTACAAGAGCGGTCCAGAATCAAGCCACACATACCAGACACTCTTAGAGGGAAACCAAGTTCCAAAATTTCACCTCCAGGATGTACTACTATGTCACATGGGACACCTTTGTGTTCCTTCAAGCGAGCGTGCCAAGATGATTTGGGAAGCGCACTACAGTTGGGTCGCTGGGAATTCGGGGTCGAGAAATAGTGGCAATACTATAGAAGTATTTCTATTGGCTGAACCTTCGACAAGACGTCGGGAAGTACATCTGATCCTACACTGCCTACGCCATTTCCAAACCATCCATCAAGAAGCAAGGCCTCTATACTTTGTTTCCTACCCCTAGTCAACCTTGGGAATCCATCTCCATGGATTAAATGTCTGGCCTTCCTTCTACTAAGCACGGTAACGATTGTGTGTTTGTGGTTGTTGACAGATTCTCAAAGATGGCCATAATGGCGGCCTGGAAGAAGAATATCACAACAGAAGCCACTGCTAAAATCTTCTTTGAACAAGTGTGGGTACACTTTGGGATCCCGAAGTCTATAATATCAGACTAGGACAGAAGGTTCCTTAATACATTTTGTTCTAGCCTATGGTCAATGCCAGACACCAAGCTCACAAAGTCCACAGCTTTCCATCCCCAGACTGATGGTTAGACAGAGGTCGTCAAAAGGATGACCATACACATTTTGCGCATGTACAACTCAAAGCATCCACACACATGGGATGACAGCCTCCCCTATGTACAATACACCTATAACTAGGCCCTCCACAACTCAACCAACCGCATCCCCTTTCAGGTGGGCTTGGGATTCCAGCCACTATGTCCCATTGACGTAGCGATGCCATTTGAAGCTACTCAGGATGATTCAGCTCATATCCAGTCTGAAGTTTCCAAGGAAAACAACTTCATTGAGCGCATTCAACACATTCGTCAATAGGTTCATGACATATTGGACAGATCCAACGCTAAGTACAAGCAGCGACATGATCAACATCGGGTGCAACACAAATTCCAAGTGGGCAACAAAGTGTGGCTACATTTGCAGAAGGAGCGCCTTGCTGGACCCCACCACAAGCTTCACCCACTCTGATATGGGTCATACACCATCACCAAAGCTGTTGGGGACAATGCCTTTGAGCTCAGTATTCCACCATTCCTTGGTCTACACCCAGTGTTCAATGTGGACCGCATTCGGCCCTACTTTCCACCTCTACTGGACACATTAGACGTGGCAAAACAACTCACACCAACAAAGTTAAACCCCGACTGCATGGAACAAGCCACAAATGATTGGATTATGGACACACAGATCAAGAACACCCACCAGCAGAAGATCCATCTATAGCGAGTTGTCAAAGCAGGCCAACTCCTTCAACAAGGAAATTGGCTCACTAGGGACCAAGTTCAGCAGAAGTTTCTTCATCTAATGGAGGAACTCAACGCAATGGGGACCACTACTTCCTAAGGGGGGAGGAATGATCTAGGAGGATATTGGTGGCCACCCACCTATTCCACTCGGACCTCCACCATTGTTTCTTTCAGTTTTCCAGTTTCCTTAATTGTAGCACAATTTACTATTTTTGGTAGTTTTCGGGTCTTAAACTTTTGGAGCCGTTTTGAGGCCCTAAACGACGTTTTTTCGGCATCGAATGGTCATATAAATATGACTATGTTCTAGACTTAATATTTTCTATTTATGTATGTAGTCCTTACACAGATATTTCTAACGATGTATCATGTGCGTCAAACAGAGGTAGTATGCTAAAGTTATGACCCCGGGAAATTGATGTACCAAGTTACCCAATGGGGCCCACATTCTGGCGTTTCACCTCTTAGGGTTAGGTTTTTGGATGTGTAGGGTTTCCATTGTTTCTCAATAATATATAGACCTTTGAGCCTCATTGTAACACAGAGTTCAGAGGCATGTATCCGCCACATCTCTTCATAGAGATAAGCTACCAACACTCTAGCTAGTTTATTTCCATTCTGTATCTAAACAAGTTTCAGTTATTGATTAATGAAATGAAGTGTTATTTCCACTACATATTTTTTTCTGTGGTTATTTGTGTATTCTGTTATGTTCCTGCATAAATATGGATCATAACTGACCATAAACTACATTATATTTCAAGGAATCTTGTTACACAATAATCATTGAAAATGGTCGATTTTATGAACGTTAAATGACATTGTACATTTGTATTTGCCACTAACTAAAGGCTATTCAAATATAAGGTACTACTAAATGATAATGTCTTTCCTGGAAGTTGCAAGGAGGTAAAGGAAATGTTGAAAATGTTGGGTGTTGAGTACATATCATATCATGCATGTCCCAATGATTGTATTATATATAGAGGTGAATATGCAGACAAAGAGATATTTCCAAAATGTGATCATGACAGGTACACATAATTAAATAACAATGCTAAAGCACATTGTCCTCCTCATAATATATTGAGGCACATGCCTATAATCCTAAGGATTCAAAGGCTCTTTCATTGTAAAGAATTCTATGTTGCAGGGATGGCATGCATCACATCGAAGTGAGGAAGGAGTATTGTGAATCCCAATAGATTCAATAGCCTTGAAGCATGTAGAGGATACATGGCCCAATAAATTTAAGGATGAAGTATGCAACCTCATATTGAGAATAGCCATTGATGGTGTCAACCCATATTCCTAACTAGATAGCACCTATACTATTTGGATTGTAGTGGTGATAAATGGAAAACACCCCCCCATGGTTATCCATAAAGAATGAACATCTTATGTTGGCTCTTATTCATTTAACCCTCAAATAATAAATTTACACATTTAGGAAGGTCAAGGTATCAGATCGCGCTAACTATCTATCATTAGAGATCACCAATTCGATCAATCAAACTTGACAATTTTAGAGCTACCTCCTTCCTAAGTTACTAATTTCATCACTTGGCTTAGGCAAAGAAGAATTCAACTATGGAAGGTCTGGGTGCAGAGGAATACCAGCCATGGAGAAACGAACTACAAGAGGGCATTTTGAACTATTTTACCTGGTAGAAGACAAGTGAAGAATATGGATGTGTACCTACAACCATTGGCTGAATAGTTTAAGGAATTATGGGAAGGGTTATAGGTATATGATGCATCGAGACCCATCCCATCAAATAGGAGTTTTATGTTGTATAGCATATGTGCATACACCACACATGATTATCTGGGGTTGGGAGTTTTGCTCAAGTAAATATGTTGTTTGCTTTGTTTATATTCAAAGCAATATTTTTTTGGCATATTTAATTCATTGCCACTATCTTGTTGTTCAACACTAATAGTGTGCTTTGTATACCATAACATTGCATGTATTGTAACAAAATGTTATCATGGATGTAAATGTTGTGGACATTATATGAAAGCTAGATGGTCCAAAGACCTACGAAAAACAATGTATAAATTCTCTAGGGTGTTCCTCCCTGAAAACCACTTTTAATTGTAAATTAGAGAGAAGCATCTACTTTCAATGGTAAACTAGAGAGAACACAAACGCCTAAAATAATGACGTTGACTAACTAGCTTAAGGAATATGACAGAGAGAAGGATAAGGAAACTGCAGAGATGTTTGATTCAAATGGGGAACTTATGATCGGTGATCCTAAATTCTTCGATTCCTATGATGAGAAAATGCCCAAAGCGATGAACAAGAAATTGATATTTTATGAGCTCCCATATTGGGAGCATCTTAAGATTGCCCACTTACTATATCCCATGCATATATTTACAAATGTTTCATGTTCTTTGTGGCATCACATATCATCCAAAAAAAGTGACAAGTTGAAAGTTAGGAAAGATCTCATTTCTTCAAATACCAAAAAGAAGCATTGGCCAAGAAAAGAAAATAGAGAAGAGGATGGCCATTCTTTTGCATTTAAAAAAGGGGATGTCCCATGGATTTTGAAGAAAGAAGATATTAATTTATCAAAGGAAGTTATATTGGGCATAAATGTTCTTTCTTGTTATGGGTCATCTCTACAATGTTGCTTCACTACAAACAAAAAGTTGACGGGTTTGAAATCACATGACCATATCAACCTTATAAGGGTACATATAATGTCCAAAATTTTTTTTTATTATTCTTTCATATCTTTTACCACATAATTTAAAATGAGATTAATTGTTTGTGTTTACTTTGTAGTGTCATTATCCATTGTTTATGCGTGGGTGTGTGAACCACGACTTTTGTTGTTGACCTACGATGTGCCATTTATAGACTACCTGCATTTGTACAATGGATCGCATCAAAGGAGATTTACATTGCTAGCGTTCCCAGGTGGATTCAAGAGATAACATAGATTGTTTGTATGTTTGAGAATGAACTGCCATCGAATTTCATGGACTTGTAGATTCATCTTCTAATATTTCACCTAGTCATTGAAGTTGAATTAGTCGGGGTGGTGTCATGTCGCTGGTTGTTCTTCTTGGATAACTACATGAAAAAATTGAAGGGATTTATTCGCTGAAAGAAAAACCCGAGGGGTCTATGGAAAAATGGTACATATTATATGAGTCATTCTATTATGCCAATGAGTACATCAAGCAAATCGACGACGCACCAGGCGTAGTGATTTGGGATGATAACCGTGATGAGGACAAAAGAGAAGGGGTGTTACTGGAAACGAAAGGAACAAACGTGCTTGATAAGGAGTAAGTCACTTATATTTGATCTTCACATTTCCACATGGTGACTATTCACAACAAAATTCAAAACCTATATTTCATCCCATATGTACTGAATGTGGTTTTGTTTCCATCGATACAACATCAAATTCAAATATTGATGCAATCAATAAATTCATTATTTACAATGCAGAGTAAATACATTTGTGGGTCACATTGTATGAAGAGAAGAAGAGGAAATGGGACATTGGCAAAAAAAGAAGTCAAGCAGTTGCATGGTAGAAGCATGGACTTTCTAGATCATTTAAAAGAATATATGCCAATGATATGTCCCAATAGTTGGGTTGCAGACCAAGTCAAAGAGAAATATGGTGCATCCGCTCATTACCCGCTAACGAGGAGGATGCGCTAAACATTGGGATTGGGTGCAACAACTCGGTAATAAAATATTTATGTACATTTCTAACATTATAATGAAACTTTGAATTGTAACATTTATATTTAATATATTAATTCTTGGTTTATTAGACATATGACTCCATCATTTGTTAAATTTTTGTACAAGTGCATTCATTCCCATCTATGTGGGATTATGGACATCATTTTCACACTAAGGATGTTGATGATGGGCGTGTTACACAAGACTGTGGAGTGGAATTCAAATTCAACCAATCTAGTCATGCTAGCCACCATGATTGAAACCTGATAGGAGGGAGGATGGGTTATGTCAGAAAGATACAAGAGATTATTCAAGTGGACTTCTCAGCTTTCCAATGTGTTTATTATAGGTGCAGGTGGTGGGACACATTTGATAGGTATAATGTAAAGGAAGATTGTGATAGTGGGTTGATATGTATAAACTCTAGAATATGTGGGATGGAAGTAAGGAGCCTTATGTTTTCCCAAAACAATGCAACCAAGTGTTCTTTTACTCAGATGTGTTGGATAGAGATTGATGGTTCATATTAAGACACAACCCTATATCTAAACATATTTTTGGGAACAGTAGTGTTAGCATTCCAACCAAGGAAGGTTATGAGGGTAATGGAAACATAAAGTGACATGTACATGTTTTATTTCATCATTTACATATTGAGATATCATTTTCTTGCTGTTATCTTTGATTTTCTAATTATATTGTTTATTTTTCATGTTATGATGGTGGAAATAGAAAGTTAATTACTGGATGCAGTGACGTTTAACCAATTTTAGTTGGTTAACAACCAATATGATGCGAAATACGGTTTATGTCTTTGAAGTAATTTATGATTGTATGGAATGATTATATGTTATTGTCCAAATTACTTGTATTATGTCTTTTCTATACGTATAAATACACCATGAAAACAACTTACATGATTCAATTTTAATTTATTTCTGTGAAAGTAAAGGCTAACATATTCTTCCAGCCTTGAAGGTGTTCTCTAATTTCTATATTAATATTGCAATAATGCTTGTATTTCTTATGCTTTTTGTAATGAATAATGTTAAGAATTATAATTGCAATAATTTATGGCATTTATGTTAGATTTATGTAATGTTTTTTTAATTGTATGACTAGATTAAGTTCAATTAATTTATGGCCTTGATAACAATGACTTGATTTATGGCTTTGATAACAATGTATTTTACAAGAAAAGTTAAGGTGCTTTACAAGGACTCAATTTATGGCCTTGGTAATAATGCAATTTACAAGAAAATTTATTGTGGTCTGTAATTTCTCCATCAATATTTGAATGTTTGTATTTTATGATGTTTTTGTTATAAATTATAATGCTAAGAATTATAATTGCATTAATTTTTGTCACTTTTGTTATAATGTTTGCAATTTTTTCAATGGAAAAAAGAGAGAAAAACTGGCTTTTAAGGATGAAGTTGTAGGTATGGAATCTTCTTTAGAAGAAAAAATGGCTTTAAGTAAATATGTTATACTAATTAAGTTGGCTTGAATTTATGCATCTCTATATTTCTAAGAGGTTAAAGTCCATCTTAGAATTGATTAAGGCAATAAATATTTATATCAAGTGATTAACAAATTAGACGCATGCTTAATATTTATTCACATTTTGTTTTGTAAATTAAAATCATGGTTGCATATTTCACTAAAAGTATTTGATATATGTATCGATATATAATAATTGATTTAAAATTTATTAATTAATGTAAATTTATTATAACATAATCATATGTTAATTTAATAATTTATATAACTTATATGAATTTATACTATTTTAGAAATTATATATATTCATTGGCAAACTCAAATTACATGAATATTTGATATCTTAAATCTTGCATAGTTTTGAAATTATTATTTAATTAAAAAATATTCTAATGTTATTAAATAAAAATTGCAAAAATTAATATTAGCAAAGGAATATAACAATTAAAAATATTAACATTGTTACATCAATAGTTAATTTTTTAACACTAGCTAGCTTTAAACCTCATTTTTAGAGGGTATAAAATGTGTTCCTTGAATGTGGACTAAAGTTATATTATATAATGAAGATCATCATGATTAAAAATAATTAATAAGTTTGGAGAATGCAACTTTTAGGTTTACAATTTAGAGAAAATGTTGTTCTTTTAATTAAGTATTTGTCTTTCTTCGATTAAAGCTTTGATATTTGTCATTGTAAAGCGAGTTATTGTAAAAAAAATTAAAATGTTCAATAATAATATGATAGGTCATATTCATGTTCATATTTACATTATTTTTTTCATGTTCTTCCTTATTAAAAATCATGTTATATATTACTTCATAATGTTCAACATATAGTTGCAACAAAATAAATATATTATTATATATGTATAATATTGTGAGAGATATTACTACATTATTAAGAAAATTACAATAAATTATAATATCCATAAAAATTAGGTAAGAACAACATGAACACCAAATTTATAAAAAAATATTACATAAACATAATACTATGACAAACCATAAAAACAATTATAAACATGATACTATGGAAAATTATAGAACAATCTTAAATCATAGAGTTGGCACAAATACATCCATACTTTCGAATGCAATTTGTGATGTTTTTTGTCGACTAAATAAAAACTTGGTGATTTAAAGACCCACATGATTTTGAATAGTACATGTTCTTTTAGTACATAAGCATACGATCGTCATCATTTTCAACACCTAACAAACATAAACATCATGATCACATCATCATAAATAAACATAAACATCATCATACTAACATAAACATAACCATAAGTTTTATCAAAAGTGTAAATGCATCATCATAATTTTCACGGCATAAACATAAACATACCATTATTATCATTGTCAGCATCTAAGAAACATAAAAATAAACATCATCATACCATAATTAACATAAAAAAAGCATGAACGTACCATCATAAACATTACGTCACATATTCATGTAACATATACTGCACTAACATATTTAAACATAATCTAACACATATAACTAATAATACAAGTAAACATAATTAACATTCAATGATCATCATTTTCACCAAATAATAAATAAGCATCAACATAAACATCGACATCAACATAAACATGAAAAATGTAGTGTATATATATATATATATATATATATATATATATATA
>LPNX010128774.1:636212-650705 GCA_001517045.1 Pseudotsuga menziesii
TCACCCAGTTGGTGCTGGGTTAAACTGGAAGTTGGTGCTTCCACCCTGTTGGTGCTGGGTTACAGTGAGAGTTGGTGCTCTCAGCAAGTTGGTGCTTGCATTCAGAGGTTGCAGCCTCTTTGAGTCGGTGCTCAAATAAGAAGTGATGTACATCCATTGAAGCCTTTGACATCATAAGAAGAAGAGGTTTTTCCCTTATGGGTTTCCTCATGAAAATATCTGTGTATCATATATGTGATTAAATGTTGTGATTGAATGTTGTGTTTTATGCTATCTGCTCTTATGTTTATAACTCTGAATTCATAGCAAAGATTGACTGCCATAAAGTTGATTGATTCTAACTTAAAAGAAGTTTTTTGGGTGAAAAATCTTAACTAACTGATTCATCCCCCCCTCTCAGTTAGTTTATACCTGTAACACGAGCCTCCTTGAGCATCTCTAAAAAAAAAACAAGTGCATTAGGATTTGGTGGATGGTAAGGCCGATGAGTAGGACCGAAGGATCGGTTAAGCATGAGTAGAGGAGATGATGATGATGTAGGATCAGATGAAAGGTTCAGTAGAAGTATAGGACTAGATGATGACAAAGATGAAGGAGGTGAACATGGTGGAGGAGTATGTGGATGAAACGTCGAAGGTGGAGGAGGAGGAGGTGGATGAGATGTTGAAGGTGGAGGGGGAGGAGGGGGATGCTGAGGAGGATGTGTAAATGAGGAAGCCAAATGAAAGTGTGGACCGAAAACATTCTACATCAATAACCTCATATGATGAGGAATAATACTCCATATCTATGCAAGCTCAGGTTCGTCACGAATGTCATGTAGCCTCTTAGGCTGTACACCTACATCAAGAAACAATTTGGCCAACATGTATTCCACATCCTGAATACATATATCTTGGGGCCTACGCGGATGGTGGTCAAGATGTCCACCAATTACCTCATGTGGGTCGTCCTGATCTTTCTCCTCCATACCATCATCATCATGAGCGGGAGGAGGAGACCCGACCTTTGCATCAAATATTCCAATATCCACAAAATATATAGTGCATAATAATAATTAGAAAATTTCATTAAAAATATTCATAACATATTTAATTTGCATTATGTCTAAAGAGAATAAAATTTAACTATAGTAATGTTGGCCCTAGGAAAAGATAGCAGAATTTTGTTCAAAAAAATGAAGATTCGGGTCACATGATGAGCAAATACCATGATGGAAGAAGTTGCATCAAAATAAGAGAAGAGAAAGTTGAAACCAGGAGCTCGACATAGTTTTTGATAAGAGGTAGTTATACTAATAGTATATTTTGGGAATAAAGTATTTGGGTCGATAATGCCTATATTAATGTAATGGGATGTTTTGAGTTAGTAGAACAACATGTCTACTGACAATTAAGAACCAGTCGACAGGTAAAACAAGAATTGTAAAAATCTTATAAGGTCGATCCAAGTTGTGTGCGAATGGAAAAAAGAAGGCCAAACAAAGAGAGAGAGAGAGGGACCCGATGATGAGAGACCTAGACATGAGAGCATGAGAGGAGTAAGAACCTCATTGATTGTAAATAATATCTAGAGAAGAGTCTATAGGCTGTGTGCACAGACCAAATGTGTTTAAAAATTACTAATGCCAAATGAAGAGCGTCTTTATGGTTTTTCTCGTATGGGTTTCCATGTTAAATATGTGTCTTTGTGTCTTTGATATCTATGTTTGTTGTGAATGAACTATTATGAGTTTTTCGAATATCTAATGGTATAATAGTGTGGAATGTCGATTAATATGTGTTAGAATATATATATCTTACATGTTGTCTTTGTATGTCAACAAATCAATATGTTTTATTCTTTGACGTATGTATGACGTTGAAAGTCCATTCCTTGGTTTCCGTTGAGTGGCCTAATGATGTTGTGATAAGAAAATCCCCTTCTATAACTGCAGAAACTTGGTTCTAGAAGTCCTCATAGATATCTCAGGTGAGACCTCACTTGTGTCATAGGTGTTTCTGACAGAGTTATACTCTCTCAAGCCGATATCTTGGGAATTGTTGACGGAAAGGGAAGTATGAACATGAGTCACCAGAAAAGACTCCAACAAATGGTTCCGTTGTTGAGACATAAATCCTTATAATGAGGATATGTCTTGGCACTTAATGTTCAAACTAGAGATTCAAGACTAGGTATATTACAAAGCAAAAGAGTTTGTACAAGAAGAAAGTAAAGGAGAGAGACTGAGCCTGACAGATTGGTTAGAAAAATATCTTTACACAAACATTCGTGATATTTTCTTTAGTGAATTTCCCATTCTATTGCATGAATGGTTTTCGAAGCTAGAAACTTATCAGAAAATTTTTCAAGGCAGAGCATGGGGTCCTTAGTTGATCCAATGACTGAAAGGAGTTAATAATCCTATATCTAGTGCTGTCGACTTTGTGGTTGATAATATTCTAGAGGGATATATTATGGAGATTGCAGTTGATACTATAAGGTCATATAGTGAAACATAAAGAGAGTTCTTCTAGGAACCTCGGGGCCACTATTTGAAATCCTTGAAACCGTGGATAAAGATGCTAGGCATGTGAAAAAGGGGATTCTAAGGATGGAGTCAAACTGATAAATCCTTGTGTGCGAATACCTAGGGTAATTTTGCAAGAAGTATTTTGAGCAGAATGGAAAAGAATAATATGGGATGTTTCCTATTGATAGTGAGAATGAGGAAGAAGGTGGATTCCTAAGGAATGGAAGAATATTTCAGTTGGGAAATAAAAGAAGGACTGCAACAAGAATAGGAGGTTGCAGTGCAACTGAAAGGAGGAACTACGAATTGGCACCACATCTCGATGGAGAATCATGTGATGAAGAGGATGAATATCGACTTATAACTGAAGAGGAAGAAGAAGAAGAGGTACTTGATCCATATCAATACTACGACATATCTACAACCCCACGTACATCACTAGAACCTAAGGTAAGACCTAAAAGCACATCACCAAGTGGTTTTGTTGATCATATTAATTGTAATAGTGGAAATAGTAGCCAAGGAATTCCTACTAGTTGAACCTTTAGTTCAACAATACCACTAGTACAAAAAATCCTAGGAACTGATATAAACTTACCTATATTCAATGGGAATGGGTTAGAGGATTCTCTGCAACATTGGTTCCTATGTGAAGTTGTATGGGCAGTGCGACAAGTCCAAGATGAGGTAATAAAAAAAGCCCAGATGATCACAACCTTTAGAGGTCGTGCGCTTGACTGGTATATGAAATTATTTGTGGTCCCAATAGGGATCCCTTAGAAATCATTAGATCAAATCCGGACAGGACTGATAAAAGAGTTCAAAAATCCTAAATTTGAGTCGCAATGCATCGCAAAATTAAAAGAGATCAAGCAGTTTTCAACAAAGTCTGTTTGGGACTTCGAGCAAATATTTAAAACTCTAATGGTGAAATTAAGTTTTCAGATGTCAGATGTCCAACATAAAGAATGGTTTATTGTGGCTATGCTACTGCATATTCGTATTCCATTGATGCAACAGAAGATTGTATCATAGACCAGATCTCTCGATATTTCCATGAAGTTGGAGGCTTGATCAGTCGGATAAACTGGTGCGAGAATGATGCCTATACAATCATAGCTTTCCCACCTCATGATTCAAATGCAATATAACAAGAAAGTAAAATAAGCATAGGAGGAACTCTGGTGTGCAATATGTAGAACTAAAGTCCATCATAAACACTCATGTCTATAATTCATGAATTATCTAGCATCAAGAGCACCAAATCCTATAAATTTGCAAGAAATGCCCTGGTGTATAATTTGTCATACCAGAGGACATCGGTCGGAGAAATGCTTGTATTTAAAAAAAATAGTAAGTGCACCAGCCAACCTATATTGTAAATTCTGACGATCAGTGGGTAACTACAAGAAAGAATGCAAGGCATATAAGTTGATGTAGGAGAAAACAATTGACACATATATGATGAAAAATATGAATAGATGCAAATCGAGTGAGATCAAGAATAATACCCTCAACCCAAGGGGTGGTATTTTTAGAGGCCGAGGATGAGGAGGAGGATTTGGTCGCAAAATGGGCCAAGTCATTTGTTATAATTGTGGACAGTTTGGAAATTTTAGTAAATATTGCACTAATCCTACATTGACATTTTCATATTGTAAAGCATTGGACCACACTGTCAAAGAATTCCCCCAATTGATTGCTAAATGGCAAGCCAAAAAAATGGGAAACTAGAACCCACCTCAAAATGCCAATAAAAACATTCAGAAGACTTTTGTTGAACCTCAAGAGCCTAATATTGTTGTCGTAATAAGAGAAGGTGTTGTGACTACAGGAGATCAAGAAGTGCCATACAAACAACCAATATTTTGACCAACACCACAAAAGAAAGTGCCATTTGATGTCTAGAAAGAAAACGAATTGTTCTTTGACACATGGCATGATTTCACCGACAAAAATCAAGCATTGACTTATGTTGTCCCAATATCCAATGAAGGACCAATATTGGAAATGCCTCAACATTTTGAACAATTATTTCAAAGAAAATCGATAGATAAGGTCAGTAAGTTGAAAGATTTCCTTAAAAGTTATTTAGCAATGATAAAAGATAAGGATTTCGTGGCAAAACTAGTATCTTTAGTTGAAGAACCTCAAACAAGTATGCAACTAGAAAATAAAGTTAACCACATTGGAAAAAGGATGAAAACTAGTTGTGAGATAAGGATGAATGCCCAAATAGGTGACTATGACGTGGATTATATCATTTTGGACTTGGGATCAGACGTTAACATTATCACTAAACAGACATGGGAAAGTATGGGAAAGCTGAGACTAGTATGGTCTCCTGTTAAGCTAAGATTAGCTAACCATTCAAAGGTTCTGTGTATTAGTCGACTGACACAAGTTCTTATCAAAATAGAAGGACTTCAAACCTATGCAAATTTTTAGGTTGTAGATATTGTAGATGATACCAATCTGTATACCACGATTTTGGGGATTGACTGGGCTATTGATAATCAAACCATTATAAAATTTAAGAAGAGGATATTAACATTTAAGGATGTAGAACTACGGGTGGTCGCTCCAATTGATCCTTTAGAAGGCCAAAGATATGTTGCGTAGGTAAATAGTGAAGGACAATATGGATATTTGGATCATATCTACAATATCACTTTTGTGATGGATGACTATGTTAATCCGACAGCCAATGGAAAACTTAGTTGGTGAAGAATTAGTTTCTTCTACTCAGACTTAGGAGAAGATCTGGATAACTGGAAGAATAAACTACATGAAGTATCAATGTGGAAATGCACAAGAATCACAAAGTCTATGTGATGAGTAGGTACCGAGGTATGTGATATACCTACCTATGAAGGTCCATCTAACTTGGAATACTTTCATAGAGAGTTTGAAGAGAAAGTATCAGAAACTTGACGCTTGTTATCCCTGGATGTTGCATTGAAGGCTACACCTACAAGATGGTGGGTTGTGCATAAGAAGTCTATTTTAGAATGGCCATAATGTCAAAGGTCGTTGGATGTCTGAATTTGAGAAAATGTGCTCTATATTGTTCAAAAATATATAGGATTGACTAATCATGTCGAGCATATTGAGCATTTTTGCACGACATGGGAAACGCTGTTGTGACATGAATGGGATCATCAGTTTGTACGCACATTGGATATGATACCGAGAAACCAGTATACGTTAGTTGAGCTGTGACAAGAAATAGTTGACTGGGAAGAGCTAGTTTCTAATTTCACGCATACATTTGGGTTTGCTGATGATGATTCAGCAATTAATGTTTCTTTGCAAATAATCAAAACTAAGATCTTTGAAGACATTCATGTGTCGATGACATGTTTCCATCAGAGCAACGCGACCATTCAACATTGGATTGAGTGCTACAATGTAACAGGTGAACCTTACGATGATGATCCACACGACATAAATATTCATGAATCTAAGGGTACTCGAGCAGTGGAGGGGTCAAGCGTATCATGTAAAAAGTTTACGAATCCTTTTAAAGTAGATAAAGTAAATATTAGTTCCTAATAGGATCCAAAATTTTCTAATATCAGGGACTATTGGGATGATGAGACTGCAGGGAAGATTAATGACTTATTACATGAATTCTAGGATTTGTTCCCCACAAAATTTTCAGAATGAAGGGAATTGTTGGTGATATCATAGAAAAGAAGATTCCCTTAAATTCCAACACCAAACCTATTAAACAACGACCATATAGACTCAATCAAAGATATAAAGAAAAAGCCAAGATAGAGTCAAACAAAATACTATATGCATGCATTATAGAATCTATTGAGGAATCTGAATGGATTAGTCCTATGGTAGTGCAAGATAAGAAAAATGGTGAAGTCTATATCTGCATCGACTTGAGGAAGCTAAATGATGCATGGCTGCATGATCCATTTCTGACCCCATTTACAGATGAAGTGTTGGAGAGCATCGAAGGAAAATAAGTATACTTGTTTACTGATGGATTCTCTGGTTACCATCAGATAAGGATTGAAAAGGAAGATCGATGCAAAATGACCTTTGCGGCATAATGGGGATGTTTCCAGTACATGATAATGCCCTTAGTTCTCAATAATTCTCCTGCTATTTTTTCTAGAATAATTGTAGCTACTTTTAAATATTTCAACCATAAATTTCTTGAAGTATGCTTTGATAACTGGAGGTTATATGGACTAGTAAAAGATCACATCGAGAGCCTCATAATGATGCTCGACCAATGAAAATAGTTCCAAATTTATCCTAATTTAAGGAAGTGTATTTTTTGTGCTCCTTTTGGCATCTTACTAGGTCATGTGGTTTGTCGAGATGGAATACTAGTGGACCCTGCCAAGATTGTGATTATTGTTGACCTACCACCACCCTCGACAGTGAAAAAATTAAGAACTACCTTGGGACATGTGGCATATTATAGAAAATTTATCAAAGGATATGCATAGGTTATAACTTCTATGGAAAAATTGTTGAATAAATATGTCAAGTTTCAATGGAATGAGCAATGTCAAGAGAGTTTGGATGTTATTAAAAATAAGATGGTTACAACACCTATATTGCTATTTCCAGACTGGAAAAAACAATTTCATGTACATGTTGATGTTTCATCTACCCCGCTTGGCATTCTATTTGCACATCCAAGTGAGGGTTCTATTCATCACCCTATTGCATTTGCTAGTATAAAAATGTTGATGACAGAAAATAATTATACCACTACCAAAAGAGAAGGACTTGCTATGGTATATGCTCTCTAAAAATTTTGACATTATCTGCTGGGAGGACATTTTAATATGTATACAAATCATTATAAATTGAAGTATTTGGTCAATAAGACAATGCTTGGGGGAATATTTTTTTATGGCTTCTCCTACTCCAAGAATTTGACATTGAGATTATTGTCAAACTGGGTCGACTAAATTCAGGACTAAACCATCTGTCAAGGTTCAAAAGTGGAGAAGAGCCTATGAATATTGACGATAATCTTCTTGATGCAAAAATGTTTGCAGTAAATATGATTGATGATCACTATAGATATATTGTACATCTTTTAGCTATAATATATGCACCATAAGGATTCAATACAATACAGAAGAAGCAATTAATTATAAAAGTTACAGATTTCTAGCTGATCGCGGACAATTATATAAGATGGGACTAGATGAAATACTATGTTGTTGTGTTATATAACATGAGCGACCATTGGTATTAAATGAAGAAGATGATGGTGTCGCAATAGGTCACTATGTAGGAAAAGCAATTACAGTGCACAAGCTATTACAGGAAGGATTGTGGCGGCCTACTATGCATGCAGACACTATAGATTATTGTCACAGATGTGATATTTTTCAAAGAACTGGAAAACCGTCGTGACGATATGAGATGTTTCTGGTACCACAAGTGACTTTGCAGGCATTTGATAAATGGGCGGTTGAATTTGTGTGTCCCATTAACCCACCAGGAAAACAAACGTTGTCATGTTTTATAATCACTATGATAGATGGGTTGAAGCAACACTAGTAAAGGATTTTACTGTTGTGACAACTGCAAGATTTTTATTTGACCATGTTGCGACCATATTTGGATGACCACAAATTTTGGTAAGTGATCAAGGTACAAATTTTGTGAATTAGTTGATTGACAAATTAACCGAGGAATTTCATATTCAACACCAGAAGACAACACCATATCACCCACAAGTGAATGGTGTTGTCGAAGCATTCAATAAGATAATGGATAATGCATTGAAAAAAATATGTAATGTTTAGAGGGATTATTGGGATCATAAGATACTTGTGGTATTATGGGCGTATCGCACAACCTGCAAAAATTTTACAAGACAAACTCCGTTTAGATCGGTTTATGGACAAGAAGTTGTCATGCCGCTAGATTATATTGTACCAAGTCCCAGGATAGTTGCAATTACTGAGATGACAGATGTTGGTGTCATAGAGGAAATATTGTCACAACTGGTACAATTGGAAGAAGATCGCTTTGTCGTGGGATATCATCACCATGTTGAGAAAGAGTGACATAAATATTTCCACAACCGTCACACTAAGTTTAAGCAATTCTAGACCAGATATCTTGTCCTCCTACATGGCAATAAAATTTTGAAGCATACTGACAAGATTCAAAAACATTGGTTGGTACCATATGTTGTCATCCATATCACTAAAGGGGGTGCAGTCTAGTTACAAAATTTAGATGGTACAAACTTCAAGGGGTTGGTAAATGGAATTCGGATAAAGTCTTATCAGGATAACCGCACTTTGTTCGATTGAAAAAAGGAAGGTAAAAACAATCACAAGTTTATAATTTTGTTGCAAGTATAGAATGCTCTCGCAGACTATATGTCTGTTGCAAGATAATTTATGTCGCAAGAAGATTGTTCTCAGACGATGGAATTTTGTCACATGTGATAGTTGGATAATAGATAATTTGAGGTTATGCGAGATTTCAACGCCATGCATTTTAGTCACATCTACCATTAATGCACAATAACGATATGTTGTCCTAACAAGTGAAGTGGTGGTTTTTATTTTGATGATTGGAAAAATTGCTTCATGTGACAGAATTAGCCACCACCTTCTCCATTTATTGTAGACCCACATAAGCGAACGAATTATGGCATGCGTATACCTATTTCATCTTCACGTCGAAGTTAGTTCATTCATTTGCATCAAACTAAATAAATTCTTGAGCCAAGTTATCTATCTGCAACTACTTTGAAGCCAAATCCATTTGACTGCTATGGAAATCCATGTGTCGAGCACTAGTACTGTTCATGCATATGGTATGGAGGTTCTTCCTGCCATGCCTATTATTTAAGAGGCTCTAGAAGTTGTTTCACAACTGACATCGACCGACCCATCAAGAAGAAAACAGATTGGTTGAGGAGTTGTTGATAAACAAAGAAAAAAATATCCCCATGATGCTAGCATTAAGATCTAGGTCAGAAACCATGTTTCCTGGTTATATTCCACCAAGGACATATGAGGCACCTAAACTCACTATTAGTAAGAATGACAAATATTCGTTAGTGAAGCCAAACATCCCAAAAGGAGTCTATGTGATGGAAGACATTATGTCGAACATAAAAAACATGGGATTCGTAGACCATGATCTGCGAAATTTCGCTGAACTCGACATGTTTTGGTACATGACCACTGTGAGAGAGACTGAAGATGAACCTATTCACTTGGTGCCAATAGAGTAGGCAAGAGGACTTCACAAGTCAGGATTATTTTCGCTGATACACATGCCACATTTTGGTCACACTGCAGAAGTAAATACATGTGTCACGCAACTGTTGGTCTATTTCCATGGAGGATGCCTCTGGACGGATCAAAAAATTTGAGTGGATGTTGACCTAATAGCCTCAATAATAGGACTTCCTCTTGCAGGGGTCGACCCAACACCCTTATTCACTAGAAAGGAACAGGATATGGGCCTTGTCAATAGGAAAAAAGAAAATTATAACTTGCTAGAGATAAGAGAGGATTCTCCATTTCCTCTATCAATGACACTGTTGTTCGGTTCACCACAAAATTCTTATGAAGCAATTTGCTAAGGAAGATGCAACCAAAATAGTGTACCTCCAGAACGATTATTGCGATAGAGCAGTGTGTTGTTGTCTAGATGAACTAGTCAACCTACCGATTGAATGAATTTCTAGAAGATGCCACCAATGCTCAAGAAAAGGGTAATCCTTTTAACTATTCATGGACTTTAATTTTGATCTCATTTGTCGCATGGGAAGGGCCACCACAGTACTAAGGGATGGATGTTCATGTACCACGCTAAGGGGCGGGATATCAAAATCTATAGTATGACAAGGAAAATCCACATCGACAAAGGGATAACAATATTAAATTCTACTTACAAGGTGAGACACTGTCGTATTGCATTGGAAGGAAACCAAGGATTATTGAAGAAACCATATAGCGGTTCCGCCACATCATAATTTTTTTTCGGTTAGGGATCACCACGTCTTCCTACAACCATGATGAGACCATGACAATCAATGGATGACTACGCAGTTTCAGCTATCGGTTAAAGACATTGGAACAATTGTTTAGGACTGACCTAAAGAGTGGAGACAACCTGTAGTAGATGATCAACTATCTGCTAAAATTGAGCCGCGACAAGATGGAACATCATGAAATCAGGAAGGAGACCCCCAAGGAGAAGAAATCCTAAGAATATCCCCTATGACAACAACGAATAATCCACCAATACCCCGATAGATACAAAACTGGGGGATAAGAGAAAAAGATCTGAACAATCCAAGAAGAGTCATAAGAAGTGAAAGGCTGACAAAACATTTGAAATTGTTGATATTACAAATGATTACTATAATCTCATTTTAGATCAAATGGAGGAAGTGGTGAATTAAACTTGAAATTTTTTTATGAAAGGTATACTGACTTGGTCAGTGGCATTACATACTTACTGTAGACTCTTTGTGTCGTAGTAAAATAAGTTTAAGTAGCGGTTGAATGGGATGCATATACTGATGTGTCACAAGAAGAAGCTGGACCATTTGAGGAGTGACCTGTCCAGGTACCTTTGAAACTTCCACACATAAATATTCAATTGATTTCCAAGGAAATTGAATTAGGTACACTAGAACATAACACCATGATCAAGGATATTGGCCATGTGAGTCTTGATTTTTCTGTAGTTCTGATGTATCTACTACATAGTATTAAGCAGACTGCAATAGAGGAGATGCAGACAAGAGAGTGTGTCGTGTTTGACCAGCTCAATCACTCCAATAATACCATCACATCGTTAAAAAATAAAGTCAAAGAGACAGATCAAAAAGAAAAAACATAGCAGGATGACATGCATAGGTTGAAACAAGCTGTCACACTTACTTGCAATGTATTATCTAAAGAGGGAATCATAATTGAGATGCTTCCAGAGGCAAGAATTTTCTAACTCGGGGAGGTAGTTTTCAACCTATGCAAAGGAGTCGTAGAGATGGAAACAATGTTGACTCCCAGTACACCCCCTGAGGTACTGGAAGCTTGATGGAAGGCAGTGACTGAAACTGCGCAGAAGATTCAAGAGGCCTACGCACTTTGTTCCAAAGCATATGAACAAGTTTCTCAATCATGGGAATCCTTGATGGATGATACAAATTTAGAATAGGTAACATACAATATTCATACTATTGAAGCAAATTTTAATAAGCTAAAGAATGAATCGAAAAAAATTTCACAAGTAGAAAAGATGAGCAAGGTTGCTGATTTTAAAATATTACAGCAGCAGGTTGCTAAACTATGGACATCATAACAACAACGAACAGACCGAGTCACAACACTACAGACTAAAGCAGACAAGGTTACATGAACGATCCACCCGATCCATGAAAGGGTGCGACATGAATAACAACTTCGAAACATATCAGTTCCGAACTTGTGGAACAAATGTAGAAAGTACATGAAGAGGTGCAACAAGAAGCCGAAGCAGTAATGAAAATCTGTCAGAAGTTTCAGACAAAACTCGACCTGAAAGAACTTTCAAAATAAGGTGGCTCGAGACAAGCCACATGCGAGCGTAAGGGAACTGTTGGCTCTAGGAAAAGATAGTATAATTTTGTTAAAAAAAATGAATATTCTAGCTATAAGATGAGCAAAGACTGCAACGAAAGAAGCTGCGACAAAAGAGGAGAAGAGCAAGTTGAAACCAGGAGCTCAACATAGGTTTTAATAAGAGGTAGTTAGACAAATAATATATTTTTGGATTAAAGTATGATTGTAAATTGGATCGATAGTTCCTATAAGGATCGATAGTTCCTATATTAATGTAACGGGATGTTTTGAGTTAGTAGAACAACCTGTTGACTGACAGTTAAGATTGATTCGATGGGTAAAACAAGAATTGTAAAAAGCTTATAAGGTTGATCCAAGTTGTGTGCGAACGAAAAAAAATAAGGGCAGATAGAGAGAGCGAGAGGGACATGATGAACATAGACCTAGACATGAGAGCATGAGAGGAATACAAACCTCATTGATTGTAAAGAATATCTATAGAAGAGCTTGTATGATGTGTGCGCAGACCAAATGTTTTTAAACATTACTCATGCCATATGAAGACCGTCTTTATGGTTTTTACCATATGGGTTTCCATGTTAAATATGTGTATTTGTATCTTTAATATATGTGTTTGATGTGAATGAAGTATTATGATTTTGTTGAATATCTAGTGGTATAATAGTGTGGAATTCTGATTAATATGTGTTAGAATCTATATATCTTACATGTTGTCTATGTTTCTTGAAAGATCAATATGTTTTATTCTCTGATGTATATATGGCGCCAAAATTCCATTCCTTGGTTTCAGTCGAGTGGCATGATGATATTGTGATAAGAAAATCCCCTTCTATAACTGCAGAAAAATGGTTTTGGAAGTCCCCATAGTTATCTCAGCTGAGAACTCACTTGCGTTGTAGGTGTTTTCGATGAAGTTATACTCTGTTGGGAAGATATCTTGGGATTTTTTTACAGATAGGGAAGTATGAACCTGGGTCAGTGAAAAATATGCCAACAAGTAATTTAAACATAAAATCAATATTACCTCTCTCATTAGGTGGATCATCCAGTGGGAAGAAGATACCCATGCACCCTCTCTAGTCCATGTCGACATATGGATATGATACCATGTCAAGTGCATGGTCATCCTCACTTTCCAACATCTACAACAAATCTGAGGTGATCCTAGATGGGAACCAAGGTTTCCCCCTCTTGGGTATCTTCTTCCCCCACATGCTCATATGCACCTCTGTCTGTTGGAATATCTTTCAGAGTGGTGTGTTCTGAACTAGTAGATGGTAGCTAGTGCTTAGTCTTAAAGTTTTAATGTATTGTCATTAATGGAAATCTGCTATAAAGAGAAGGGGAACTGATGTCAAATGGATGTGGCGATCTACTGAAAAAGAGGCAGGCATGCAGGTATCAATGGAGAAAATCGAACAGTGGGAGGTGCTAGAAATTCAGACTAAATCGGAAATCGGAAAAACTCTTAATCCTGTTGAGCGGGCGGGAAAAACTCTTAATCGGAAATCGGAATATATTTACATCGAAATCTGAATGACTTTCCCAGCCGCAACGACAAAAAAGCAAAGGTTAAAGACGTGCAACTAAAAGACTAATAAGCATCGGCAGTCGGAGCGCTTTTGACTTCGAACGCGGAGTTGCTTTGGGAGCCGCAACGGCTGAAGCAACAAAGACAAGTCATCCAAAGAAATCGAAAGTCAGAAGATATTTACATCAGAAGCTGATAGACTTTCCCAGCCGCAGTGGCGGAAAAGGAAAGGTTAAAGACGCGCGCGACTAAAAGATTGATAAGCATCGGCAGTCGGAACGCTTTGGAATTTGGATGTGTAGTTGCTTTGGGAGCTGCAACGGCGGAAGCATAGTGTATTTCTCATCCGCAACAGCAGAAGTCCACAACTCAACAATCAGTCGACTAAGGAAAATACATCAGAGAAGAATACCAAGACTGAAGCCGATTAGCTTTCCACAACAGCGGGGGTATAAGCAAGTAAACTTCCGATGAATTTAAACAAGCAGCAGCTCAACTCCAGCATTGGACACGGTCTTTCTGAAGAATCACGAGATGTCTATCTTTCAAGCAATTGATGACCAAAACCGTAGAAGGAGATGAACAGCACATATGGCTTAATGAGCAGAGGAAGTCTCCATATTCAAAATTGAGCCCAGGGCTCTTTGAAATGGAAGCAGTGGAACATGAAGAGTCTAGCACAGTGGAATGCAGAGAGTCAGGAAAGCTAGGTATTCGAAGGGTCTTTCAGTTAGAGATGTTGAGAATCTATGGTATTCGTGGAATGTGAATCGTTTTTGTACAGATCAGCGTTCGTCCGTAACCATTTCTGTAATGAACGGAGAGAATGAGAACCGACTGAAATATATATATATATATAT
>LPNX010128774.1:650798-663182 GCA_001517045.1 Pseudotsuga menziesii
AAGAAGAGTTTTTTCCCTTATGGGTTTCCTCGTGAAATATCTGTATATCGTATATGTGATTAAATGTTGTGATTGAATGTTGTGTTTTATGTTATTTGCTCTTATGTTTATAACTCTGAATTCATAGCAAATATTGATTGCCATAAAGGTTATTGATTCTAAGTTAAAAGAAGTATATTGTAACAAATCTTAACTAATTGATTCACACTCCCTCTCAATTAGTTTATACCTGTAACAATTGGTATCAGAGCAGCGTTCCTTTTGGTTAAGGTAGATCTTGAAGAGTTAAAATGGCTAGTCAAGATGGATCAATAAACAAAGCACCCATATTTGATGGTAAAAATTTTGCTTTCTGGAAGGTTAGGATGAGAACATACTTAATGTCCCTAGGTGCTGATGTTTGGGAAGTAGTAGAGACTGGGTATGCAAAATCTATTTTGCTGGCATCCAAAGATGATAAGCTAGAGTTTACTTTCAATGCAAAAGCAATGAATGCTATTCTGAGTGGTCTTGCTGAAACTGAATTTGTAAAAGTAATACATCTTGATTCTGCCAAAGAAATGTGGGATAAGCTTATTAGCAGCTATGAAGGAAATGAGAAAGTTAAAAATGCCAAGTTGCAGACTCATAGGCTAAGATTTGAACAACTGAAAATGAATGAAGATGAAAGTATTAGTAAATTTTTCATGAGAGTTGATGAGTTAGTAAATGCTATGAGAGCTCTTGGTGAAGAAATAAGTGATGATGATACCTTCCTTGTTCATAAAATCCTGAGATCTCTGCCTGACAGATTCAACCCTAAAGTCTCAGCTATAGAAGAAATGAGTGATCTTAAAACATTATCTCATGACCAATTACTAGGAATTTTGACAGCCTATGAAATGAGGATTAGTAAAGACCAAAACACATCCAGAGAAGCCTCTTTTAAAGCTAAAAAGAGTACAGAGGCAGATGTGGATGAAATAGAAGCAAAATTTGTGAGAATACTGAAAACAGGGTCAGGGAAATACAAAGGCAAACTGCCTTTCAAATGTTTTAACTGTGGTAAAACAGGACACTTTCCTACTAAATGCCCTCATATGACGAAAGAGCAGAGTTCTGCAGATGAAGAGAAATTTGTAAAGAAGAGGTATAGTAAAGAAAACAAGTACAAGAAGAAAAGTCTACGTGTGAATGATGATGAATCCACAGAAACTTCAGAAAGTGAATCCTCCCATGAAGACAAAGAGAATGATTTCATGCTTATGGCTGTAGAGGATCTAGAGATGAGCTGTACAGAGATGAATGATGAAGATGCCATTGTGGACATGGAGGGAGAGCTGATGAGTGCTCTAGAGGAGATTGATAGACTAAGAATAAAGAAAAGAAAACAAAAACAGCTATTAATCCAGTATGAAACCAATGGAAAAGACATCTCTCTAATAAAGCTAGAGCTGGAAGAGGCAAAGAAAATTGAAGAGACTCTAAAACAACAGCTAGCTAAAAGCAAAACCAGATGTGAACATCTAGAGAAAGAAGTAGTAACTATTAAGAAGGATTTAGAAAAATTTCAAGCCTTATATCATCAGAATATCTCTAGTATCAAAGCTTCAGAAGAGCTAAATAACATTCTAAACAGACAGAGGTCACCTCAGATTAAGTTTGGTCTAGGCTATGGTCAAGGAGCAAGTAGCAGTGATTCAGAAAGCAAAGAATCATCAAACTTGATTAACTTTTAGAACAGCAAGCAGGCAGAAATCTCTAGAATAATAAATGCTGAAGCATGTAAAGACAATAATGAAAATCGATCAAAGAGTGTTAAAAAGCAAGAGAATACCGATCTAAATAGCAAATCGGTACAGTCAAGAGTTCATGAAAAAGAGCCATATAACAGAATCAAGTATGCAGATCAGAATTACAATTATGAGCATCGTAACTCAATACATTACTTTTCTAGAAATCCACCGAGAGATAGGTATGCTAATTTCTTCAATGGTTATTGTTTCTGTTGTTCTAACTTTGGGCACAAAGCTGTCAATTGTTTTTACAATTTCAGAAACATTCAGAGAAGGATGTCAAATAACAAACAGATGATACATCAATCAGCGTATAATCATATGGGTCGTGTATCTCAATCAGCTGTTAAAAGAAGAATGCAAAACAGAAATACTAACCCGTTTGATCTCCTATACAATGAAACAGAATGTTACATATGTCACAACTTTGGGCATAAAGCTACAGAATGTAACTTGAAAGAGAACAAAACATAACCAAAGATGAAATATACAGCTGAACGAAATGTATGGAGGAAGAAAGAGAGTTCTCATTGTAATCTCGTGCTCTCAGTTCAGAAACAGAAGAATCCTTGGTACATTGATAGTGGATGTTCAAAACATATGTTAGGAGATAAAGAGAAGTTTATTTCTATGTCAGAGCAGAAATCTGGGAACGTAACATTTGGAAACGATGCATCAGGAAAGATTAGAGGCAAGGGAATGGTTAGTCTTAGCAATGGTAAAGGAAAGGCTCAAGATGTGTTATTTGTAGATGGGTTGAAGCACAACCTTCTCAGTGTGAGTCAAATGTGTGACAAAGGGTGTGAAATCCCGTTCACTGCTAAAGATTGTAAAATTAAAAATGTTTCCTCGGGAAAACTGGTTGCCAAAGGAATAAGAACTAAGAATAATGTTTACCATTTAAAAGAAGAAAAAGAAGAGTGTTATCTCAGCAAATATGATGAAAGCTGGTTGTGGCACAGAAGACTGGGACATCTACATTTTGATCATCTAATAAAACTCAAAAATAGAGCAACAGTAAGGGACTTTCCAGAAATATCTAAACCACGTGATGAAGTGTGTAAACCTTGTCAGACGGGGAAGTTAACTAGAACACAGTTTAAGTCAAAGAGTGTTCCCTCCACAAATAAGCCTCTTCAACTAGTTCATCTGGATATGTGTGGCCCATCAAGGAAAGAAGGTACAGGTAAGGAGAATTATTTCATGCTCGTGATTGATGACTATTCCAGACTAACATGGGTTGCATTCCTTAAAGAGAAGTCTGAAGCATTTGCTAAATTCAAGATATTTAAAGCCCTGACTGAAAATCAGAATGGAAGAAAGATTAAAGCTATCAGATCTGACAGAGGAGGAGAATTCAGTTCAAGACAGTTCAAAGAATTCTATGATGAGCATGGCATTAGGAAAGAATATACAATGGCAGGAACTCCTCAGCAAAATGGAGTGGTAGAAAGACAAAACAGAACAGTCCAACAGATGGCCAGATCAATGATGAAGGAAAAGGATATTTCTCAAGGCTTCTGGGTGGAAGCTATCCATACAGCTGTGCACATTCTTAACAAAGCTCATTTGAGACCAAACAATGACAAAACACCATATCATTTATGGTTTGGAAGACCTGCAACCATTAAACATTTCATAGTTTTTGGGAGTAAATGATATATCAAGAATAATGATGAAAATTTGGGCAAGTATGATGACAGAGCAGATGAAGGAATATTTTTAGGATATTCTACAGAAAGCAAAGGCTATAGGTGTTATAACAAGAGGCTGCGTAAAATAGTAGATTGCATAGATGTGAAAGTAGATGAAGATTGTCATGGAAATATCAGTCAAAGGAATGATGAAGATTCATGTTTGGAAGATACAAATGAAGAGACAGAAGAACAGGTCTAAGAATCCCAGAAGGAAGAATCTGAATCATCAGAGTATGAGGAAGCTAAACCTGAACATCACACTGTACAATCTTCTTCCAGAATTATTAGTAAAAATCACCCTGAAAGCCAAATCATTGGTGATGAGAGTAAAGGTGTTCAGACTAGAAGAAATATTTTGCAGGAATCTGAATAGTCTCATATTGCTCTTCTCTCTACAATTGAGCCCTAATGTTTTAATGAAGCCAGCAAAGACAAAGACTGGGTAGCAGCCATGAATGAAGAGCTGGATCAGATTGAGAAGAATAGCACTTGGGAACTTGTTCCTAGGCCATCAGACAAGAATGTGATTGGTTCCAAATGGGTATATAAGAATAAATTAAATGAACAGGGACCGATTGTAAGGAATAAAGAAATACTGGTTTGTAAAGGTTATGCTCAGATTGAAGGACAAGACTTCGATGAAACATTTGCTCCAGTGGCAAGAGTGGAGGCTATCAGAATGTTTCTAGCCTATGCTTGTTACAAACGATTTAGAGTATACCAGATGGATGTCAAGTCAGCATTTCTCAATGGAAATTTAGAAGAAGAAGTGTATGTGGAGCAACCTGAAGGATTTTCACTCATAGATAAATCTAACTATGTATGCAAACTGAAAAAGGCTTTGTATGGGTTGAAGCAAGCACCTAGAGCCTGGTATGCCAGACTGGACAAATATCTACAAGACAAAGGCTTCAAGAGAGGTTCTGTGGACAGCAATTTATATATCAAAACTGAATGTGATGACTTACTGATTGTATTGGTTTATGTTGATGACATCATCTTTGGCTGTACTAATAATCTGTGTTTTCAATGGTTTACTAACTCTATGAAATCTGAGTTCGAAATGTCAATGATTGGTGAGTTGTCCTATTTCCTTGGTCTTCAAATCTGTCAAAAACCTGAAGGTATGTTTCTTTCTCAAGAAAAGTATCTAAAGGAGATGTTAAAGAAGTTTCGAATGGAAGACTCCACACTTGTGAGTACACCCATGGTCAGTGGCTGCAAGTTGAGCAAAGATGATTCTTCACCTGAAGTGGATCAAAAGATGTACAGATCTATGATAGGAAGCCTGTTATATATTACTTTATCAAGACCTGATATCATGCATGCTGTTGGGATGGTAGGAAGGTTTCAAGCTGCTCCTAAACAGAGTCATCTACTAGCTGTGAAACATATATTCAAATACCTGAAAGGTACGCTCTCTTATGGTCTGTGGTATCCTAGAAATCAGAACTTTCAGCTAATAACATATTCTGATGCAGATTGGGCTAATTGTGTAGATGGAAGAAAAAGTACAAGTGGCAGAGCATTCTTCTTGGGAGATTCTTTGGTTGCTTGGCTAAGTAAAAAGCAAAGTTCCATTTCTTTATCTACTACTGAAGCAGAGTACATAGCTGCTGCTACTTGTTGTACTCAAATTTTATGGATGGTTCAATCTCTTGCTGATCTAGACGTAAAGTATTCTGAGCCTATTCCCATTCACTGTGACAATACTAGTGCTATCAGTGTTTCCAATAATCCTGTTCTTCATTCCAAAACTAAACACATTCCCATAAAGTACCATTTCTTGCGCGAACAAGTGGCTACTCAAGCAGTGTTGTTGCATTATATTCCTTCTACCGAACATATTGCTGATATTTTTACTAAGCCTTTACCCACAGCTAGGTTTGAATATCTGCGTCAGAAGCTGGGTGTTCATTCCTTGCCTCAGTAACTCATGCATTGTGTTAGGGGGAGTCTGTGTTTATTGTATATCTTATTTTTGGTTACAGCATGGAATGGCAGTTCATTTTCTTAGTGCATCGTGTCAGGGGGAGACTAGTCATCAGACATACCGTATCTGCCTAGGTTTATCCTTTGTCCTTGATGTGAAAGGGGGAGAAATGTGACCAGTTGAATGAGATATTGCCATCAATGTCAAAGGGGGAGATTGTTGGAATATATTTCAGAGTGGTGTGTTCTAAACTAGTAGATGGTAGCTAGTGCTCAGTCTTAAAGTTTTAATGTATTGTCATTGATTGCAATCTGCTATAAAGAGAAGGGGAACTGATGTCAAATGGATGTGGCAATCTACTGAAAAATAGGCAGGCACGCAGGTATCAATGGAGAAAATCGAACAGTGGGAGGTGCTAGAAATTCAGACTAAATCGGAAATCGAAAAAACTCTTAATCCTGTTGAGCGGGCGGGAAAAACTCTTAATCGGAAATCAAAAGATATTTACATCAGAAGCTGAATGACTTTCACAGCCACAACGGCAGAAAAGCAAAGGTTAAAGACGTGTGACTAAAAGACTGATAAGCATCGGTAGTCGGAGCACTTTTGACTTCGGACGCGGAGTTGCTTTGGGAGCCGCAACGGCGGAAGCAACAAAGACAAGTCATCCAAAGCAATCGGAAGTCGGAAGATATTTATATAAGAAGCTAATAGACTTTCATAGCCGCAACAACGGAAAAGGAAAGGTTAAAGATGCACGCGACTAAAAGACTGATAATCATCGGCAGTCGGAACGCTTTGGACTTCGGACATGTAGTTGCTTTGGGAGCCGCAACGGCAAAAGCATAGTGTATTTCTCATCCGCAACAGCAGAAGTCCACAACTCAACAATCAGCCAACTAAGGCAAATACATCGGAGAAGAATACCGAGACTGATTAGCTTTCCACAACGACGGGGGTATAAGCAAGTAAACTTCCGATGAATTTAAACAAGCAGCGGCTCAACTCCAGCATTGGACACGGTCTTTCTGAAGAATCACGAGATGTCTATCTTTCAATCAATTGATGACAAAAACCACAGAAAGAGATGAACAGCACATATGGCTTAATGAGCAGAGGAAGTCTCCATATTCAGAATCGAGCCCAGGGCTCTTTGAACTGGAAGCAGTGGAACATGAAGAGTCTAGCACAGTGGAATGCAGAGAGTCAGGCAAGCTGGGTATTCGAAGGGTATTTCAGTTAGAGATGTTGAGA
Organism: Pseudotsuga menziesii; assembly: GCA_001517045.1. NCBI lineage: Eukaryota > Viridiplantae > Streptophyta > Pinopsida > Pinales > Pinaceae > Pseudotsuga > Pseudotsuga menziesii. The sequence continues at coordinate 657,458 of LPNX010128774.1, forward strand.
ATCTATGGTATTCGTGGAATGTGAATCATTTTTGTACAGATCATCGTTCGTCCGTAACCGTTTCTGTAATGAACGGAGAGAATGAGAACCGACTGAAATATATATCTATATATATATATATATATATATATATATATATATTATAGCAAGCATAAATGAAGGTGAGTTGTTTTTAGAGGAGAGTAATGGTGTGCAGAGAGGGCAGAGCAGCAGAGCAGAGGAACTGAAGAATGTGCTGAACAGTTGAACAGAACAAAGGAGCAGAGAGCCGATGTTGAACAGAGCAGAGTGGCTTGGTAAGCAGAGACATATCTGTATTGTTGCATTTTGATTCTATTGGAAAGTATAGCAAATAAGGGAGGTAGGGAGGTGCTAGGAGAGACTTTATGTCTCTGTCTGCAAGTGGGTGCTTGTAGTAATTGAAGATTGGTGTCTTCACGCAGTTGGTGCTAGGTCACAGTGAGAGTTGATGCTCTCAGCAAGTTGGTTCTTGCATCTAGAGGTTGCAGCCTCTTTGAGTCGGTGCTCAAATAAGAAGTGATGTACAACCATTGAAGCCTTTGACATCATAAGAAGAAGAGGATTTTCCCTTATGGGTTTCCTCGTGAAATATATGTATATCATATATGTGATTAAATGTTGTGATTGAATGTTGTGTTTTATGTTATCTGCTCTTATGTTTATAAATCTGAATTCATAGCAAAGATTGACTGCCATAAAGGTTATTGATTCTAAGTTAAAAGAAGTATATTGAAACAAATCTTAACTAACTGATTCACCCCCCCTCTCAGTTAGTTTATACCTGTAACACTGTCATCATCTCAACATATAGGCACTCGAATGATGGCTTGGTGGCCAAAAACCTATAAAAAAAATAAACAAAAAAGATCTGATCTTAAAGGGAAATTGGATATCCAATCAATCACCGCATGACATCTATCCAAATCATAACAAAATTGTCACAAAAAATTGCATACCACCTGATGCAGCTAGGTCTCTACACTAAAGATTCAACATTATATAGGAAGGGGAAACTAATGTGTTTCCCATCAGACATGGAGTGCACCATAATAATAAGAATAAGAGAGAGGAATCTAACATCCTCTCCACCAAAAGCAGAGATTGATAGCTTCCCACCACTCACTAGAAAATTAGACGGATGGATGACCGCATCAATGATATGTCTCAAATAGTAAGCTAGTTGACTCTCTGTTGCAGCACTAGCCAGGACATCAAGGAACTGGGGTAAATCCTCCCCTCTCCTAGATATCTCAGCGCTAAACTAAATATCTTCCTCAATGGGATGGAAGCACTGGCCGCCACCAACATGAAATTCCTACCTCTGATGATCCCAACATCATATGAACTAACATAATAATGAGGATTTTCCCTTAAGGTATCCAACCTCTTGATATAAATTTAGGAGGCCAACAATCCTCAAGATCTCTCTAGTCTGAGCGGTAATGGGGCGAGGATACAAATCCCTCTCCCACTCCCTAGCCTCCCATTGTTTGACCATAGTATATTAGTCAATGTAATGTCCCCAACCCTCCGACAGACGAATAGGACGCTACTGATGCTGCTATCTACTCGGGAAACTAGCCCCATGAACATACAATAATAAAAATTGAAATGCATTGAAGTAAAACATGCATGGATGCATAATTATTCATCATACAATGGAAGCAACTACATTCCATTCAAGCATTTAACATGTTCATCATTTTCATTAAACAACAAATACAATTTGCAGAGATGAAATAGACAAGAATACTTATCTTATGAAGAAACTCGTCCTGCAACCAGCTATGTCGCTACAACGTTCCACCCAACCATAGGTCAGTGTGCTCCTTAATCTCTCAACAACACTGCCACTCCCGAGATGGGCATGATTCCCACAAGGAATAAGAAAACTAAGCACACTCACACATAGCCAAGGATACCACAAAATTCAGCCAAACCAACACAGTTGGGTTTATCAGGATAAGAGTACACAACAACACATAACCAAGCCAACAAGTTGGGTTTATCAGGTTATCAGGAGATGGAAGCACTATCTTCTAAGCTAGTGGGATCACTGAAGAGCTAAGGGTGGCTACATCAGAACTAGCTTGACTCCTAAGATATCCACACACGCCCAACACAAGGAATCATTCCCTTCTCTGCTACACAGTCCCTCAGGCCACGGCTTCCCTTCCATTGCTATTCAGGGGGTGTAGAGAAGAGATCCATTCCTCTAGCTCTGTCTATGAGGATCCTGCAAAACACTAGGTTTGTCAAGCAAACTTATTTCCACTCCTACACAGTCCAAAGACCAATTGCATACACAAAAATATACACAATTTATGGGTTTAGGAAAACAGTTCGACCACAAAAATTAATTGCGAATGAGGGTAAGAACAACCCACTAACAACAAATCATATCCTAGGTACGTTTTGGCCCTAATGTGGCCAAAAATGAAATCAACAACAACACCCAAGAGGATGTGGTCTCTCCTATAAATCGCTAGGAAACACAAAAATGATTTTTAGCTTGGGAAACATTGGGGAAATGCAACATAAATCATTGGGGAATAAACCCAACCACAAGAACATCACAAAAACAAAATTCTCAGCCTCCAGAAAATGAAGAACAACTACCCACATGAGGGAAAATATACTCAGCAAATCCAAAATCGTGAATGCCACACACTCAGCAAATTCCCATTCGCTTGAGGGAGCCCCAACGTGGGTGAATGATGATGAGGAAAATTCCCAGGAGCCCAATCGTGAAGGAGAAATATACCACAAGCAAAATCGTGGAGGTGAAACAGCTCCCAAGCTTTCCTGCATGAGAAAAAATGAAGAACATGGATGTCTGTCCAAATGGGCATGCATGTTTTCGTGTTTACTTGCCCCAAAAGTCAAAATTGATTTTCCCCAAATTCAAATTTCCTGCCCATACTCCTCCCATCCCCATGCAATAACTACTTCAACCAATTTTTGGCAGAATTAAATGATTGGGTGAATGAGACAAGAAAGGTAGTTGACTATTTCATGGGTTCTCCCTTTAACATTTTGCTTTTCCCCATTGGCCCCAAAGGTTAAATATTTCCCCCTCCTTATCCTTAGGAAAATCATGCTCTTTTCATTATGGTTGCATTGACATAGTTGGTTGTGGGTATTTTAATTAAAATGCATATTTACATGATGCAAAAATTATAATTTTCTAGCTAGCATGAAATACCATTGGCAACGATTTTAATCATCGGAACATAAAACATTAAATCGATGGTGGGGATTTTTCCTTTAGCTCCACACCATGATTAATTACAATATATACATCATATACATTTTTATTGCAAACAAGGTCAAAACCGAAGTGTTACATTCCCCTTCCCCTTCAACAGCACTGTCCTCAGTGCTTTACAAAATTGAAAAAATGTTGCATTGGTACCGCCTCAGTGCTCCACAGAATTGAACAAAAATGGATGTACCAATCACATGGCATCCTCTAGCTCCCATGTAGCCTCTTCAAGATCGTAGTGCTCCCATTGCACCTTTACCTTCCTTATGGCTCGGTTCTGGAGCATTGTGACCTTCCTGTCAAGGATGCGCAATGGCTCGATTTGGAACTCTCCCTCAGGTTACACCTGAATCACATCCCAATTTATCATATGGTTAGGATCATGTACATATTTCTTAAGCAAAGAAGCATGAAAAACATTATGATCTCTAGTGCTAGCAGGAAATGCAAGTCTATGTGCAACTGGCCCTATTCTTTCAAGCACTTCAAATGACATGCAATATCTAGGTGATAGCTTGGCACAACTTCCAAGCTTCAGGGAACTCTTCTTTTCCCTCACTCTGAGGTAAACATGATCCACAACACTGAAATATCTGTTCACGCTATGCTATATGCATAGCTTTTCTGTCTATCCTAGGCTGCTTTCAGATTCTGCCTGATCTTCACAACCTCTTGCTCCATCTCCTTGAGCAATTCTGGACCAAGCACAACCCTGTTCACTGGATTACCCCAATTCATTGGTGTCCTACACCTTTTTCTATACAAAGCTTCATACGGACTCATCCCCAAGGATTCTTGTTGTCCATTGTTATAAGAAAACTCTACCAAGTGTAAATAATCTTCCCACTTGGTTGGTTTGTCCATCATATACATGCGAAGCATGTCTTTAAGCACCAGGTTGACTCTCTCTATTTGACCATCAGTCTAAGGATGGTAGGCAGTGCTGAAATTCAACTTTGTACCCAAATCTACAAACAACCCCTTCCAAAAATTGGAAGTGAACTCGACATCTCTGTCAGAGACTATTGCCTTAAGCAATCCATGCAATTTGAAAATATCCTTCATGAATATCTTTGCAATGTCATCAGTCTTATGCGTAGACTTAATCGGTATAAAATGTGTTGCCTTCGTCAAGTTCTCCACCACAACCATGATGGAATCATGTTGTCTCCAAGTCTTTGAAAATACAGTAATAAAATCCATGGAAATAACTTCCCATTTCCATTCTAGAACTGGCAAAGGCTGCAACAAACCTGCAGGGTGTTGATGCTCAATCGTTACCTGCTGACATTTCATGCACCTTGAAATATATTCAGCCATGTCCTTTTTCATTCCTAGCCAAAAGTACTGCTTTCAGGCTGTAGCAATTGTCTTCTTATATCCTAGGTGACCAGAATATGGATCTTGATGGATTTCATCCATAACAACTCTTCTCAAATCTGTTACATTTGGAATATAAATTATGCCTTTACAAGTAAGAAGTCCATATTCTTCCAACTTATATCCCTCATACCTCTTCTCAAGACTTTGCTGCTGCAATTTGTCTTTTACCTGCACATAAACTTCGTCTCTAGCAGTATGATTAACAATCTGCTGTCTCAAATCTGGCTAGCAAATACTAAGAGATGCCACATGCATTTCCTACACCTTCCTGTTGAGTGCATCAGCTACCTTATTCTCTTTTCCTTTTATGTGCTTGATTTCGAAACCAAACTCACATAAAAACTCCATCCATCTAGCGTGCCTAGCATTTAGAGTAGGCTGATCAAACAAATACTTCAAACCACAATGGTCTGTCCTCAGCTCAAATCTTCTTCCCATCAAGTAATCCCTCCACATCTCGAGAGCATGTACTATGGATGCAAGTTCTAGATCATGAGTGGCATATTTCTTCTCATGCTCCTTCATCTTTCTTGACTCATAACATATCACATGGTTGTCTTGCATAAGGACTCCTCCAAGCCCTTGTCTGCATGCATCAGTACACACCATAAAATATTTCTCTAGGTCTGCAACTTTCAATACTTGTGCATTGGTGAGAATATTCTTCAACTGCTGGAAGCTTTCTTCACATCTCGATGTCCATTCAAACTTTATCCCCTTCTTTTGCAAAGAAGTGATGGCATGTGCAACTTTGGAGAATCCTTCAATGAATCTTCTGTAGTATCCTACAAGCCCCATAAAATATCTTACATCTATCACATTTCTTGGAGTAGGCCAATTCATAATGGCTTCAATCTTTTCAAGGTCCACAGATATACCCTCTTCTAAGATAATGTGACCCAAATACTGAATTCTATTTCTATAGAAGTCACACTTGCTCAGCTTTGCATATAGCTGATGTTCCCTGAGAAATTGCAATGTCAATCTCAAATGCTCTTCATGCTCTTCCTCATTCTTAGAATAAATAAGAATGTCATCAAGGAAAACAAGAACAAA
>LPNX010128774.1:676531-730110 GCA_001517045.1 Pseudotsuga menziesii
GCAACTGATCATGATGGCTGTGAGAGTAATCTGTTAAGTCATCCAAATATATCAGCACAAATTTATCTTTTATCCCTACAAAAGCTAGATCCATAGCTCTATGAAACGTAGCCCCAACATTCATTAGCCCAAATGGCATTTTAGCATACATGAAGGTGCCCCAGGGAGTGGTAAAGGTAGTCTTCTCTTGGTCATCTAGGTGCATAGCAACTTGGTTGTATCCAGAGAAGCCATCAAGGAAGGACATGACCATGGCCCCCGAGACTCTCTGCAGTAGATGTTCCATCTTGGGTAGTGGATAGTTGTCTTTTTTGGAACACTTGTTTAGGTTTCTAAAATCCACACACAACCTGATTTCTCCATTTTTCTTTCTCACCACTACTAGATTTGCAATCCACTTGGAATATCTGATGGGGATTATGATCTTGGCTTTGAGGAGCTTGTGGATCTCTTTCTCAATCACTGGTAATAGAAGGGGGCTGATGGGTCTCAGCTTCTATTTGAAAGGAATGGTGTCCTTCTCCAAAGGAATCCTATGCTAGATGATGTTGGTGTCATACGTTTTTAGGTCACTATACTCCCATACAAAGACATCAGCAAACTCTTTTATCAAGCTGCAATATTTAGAATTATGTTCAACAGTCAACCCAGTGGATAGATTTATCATTTTTGGATGGCTTTGGCTGCCTATGTTCAGCTCTTGGACAGCAAGATCTAGCTCCCTTTCGGCAGGCTTGAAAGGGATGTCATTGTGGTCAAACAGTTCTTCCAATGGTACTAGACCTCGGGGTATGTGGTTGCTGGGCAATTGGACAATATCGTGCTTAGTCACTTTATATTTTAGCTTGAGCTGCTTGGATTCCTCTAGGTTAAGGTTTTCCTGGTCTATGTGTATGTCAGAGAATTCATCCACTAACTGAAGGAATTTACTAAGCTCCCCATCATTTTCAAACACCCTCCAAAATTTTACATTGTCTGGCAGAGAGGGTCTATACTTGACCTGAACATCATAACTGAGCCTAGGGGGTAAAGGAGGAACAAACAGACTTACAGAGACAGCCAGGGAATCAGCAAGGTGATTCAAATCCCTAGGAACATATGACAGTTCAAAAAACATAAATGAGTCTCTGAGTTTCCATACCTCGTCCCTGTAGGCCTTCAGTCTGATATTTTTCATTTGAAAAGTGTTGTTGACCTGCTGTATGATGAGGTCTGTGTCCCCTAAAATCTTCACGTACATGATCCCCATCTCCTTGGCCGCTTTAACTCCCAGCAACAAGGCTTCATATTCTGCTACGTTGTTCGTGGTCTTGAAATCAAGCTTATAAGATAAGTGAATGTTCTCGTTAGTTGGGGAGATTAAGACTATACCTGTGCCTGCTGAGTCATGAGCGCTTGCCCCATTGAAATACATGGTCCAGATTGTTGTTGTGATTTCTTCTGGCTGTGGATGAGTGGGCTCAGTGAGCTGAACTGATGTCTGCTGATGATCATCAATTTGCAAAATATAGGATCCGAAATCAGTGTCCACGACATAAATTGGGTGATTCACTGAGCGGCTCTCTTTGCTTATGATGTATGCTAGCTGATTTTATCTGTATAGTCGCTTAGTTTCCCATCCAAACATGGGAATGGTACCATATGTGAGATCCATCTGGAGGGTGCTGCCTAATCTTTTGCTCCACAACCGGGACAATAAGAGGCCGAATTTTGGGGGAATATCGGCCACTACGATGTCCATCATTACGCTTTTCGAAGGTAGCTGGGTTGAGTTTACAGCAAGATCTTTGATGAGGCCCAAGCATTTTACCTTCCTGGAGTAAAAAGAGAATTAATCATGGTAGGGCTTGGTAATGTTGAGCTCGATCTCATCCATCATAGCTTTTGGCATTAGGTTCTGAGAGGTTCCTGAATCCAGTAGACAGTTATGGAGGATTTTATCATGGATGTTCAAGGATATATAGAATGGTGGGCAGGAGTCCTTTAGGTCTTCAATCATGGGGCCCAGGGTTACAATAGGCTTGTCATCTTGCAGGTTCACAAAGTCAGTGTCAATGTGCACCTTGGGATGAACGGAATTTAGAATGGAGGATTTAAATGCATCGTTCTTCATCAACTCGATTAGAAAGAATGAGATTTTCAATTTTTGAATTTCAGACTCAAGGGTGAAAGAATAATGCAGCTTATCTGGAAATCTTACCTCCTGAGCTATAGGTTTGAGTTGGAATTAATAAGGTGTGGCTGAAGGTGCTGGTTTATGCAATGCTTTGGATGGGACAACTATTTTCTTTGGTAAAACAACAACCTTTCTAGCAGGTGCAACAGACTGCTTGATAGGTACAGCATTTTTCTTGAGGGGAGCAACCAACCTAGACCTCAGTTGGTAACCTTCCTGACTATCAACCTAATAGATAGCCTCTTCAGTGATCTACTCATCAATCAGGGCTTCTTCATATTTTGCCTGGGTCAGAAAAGAATAGTCCACCTCATCCTCCATGTAGTGGATATTCTCTTCAGCTTCTCATTTGCCTTCAATGAATTCTGGCTCTTCTTCTAGTACAACGTTCTGAAATGGAGCTCTTATCCTCTGGTCTTCCCCTTGATTTCTCTCCCTTCTGAGAATCTGAACAAGGGGGTTTCCTCTTCTATAAGGAATAAAATTTGGGTTTCGAGGGGCAAAGTCACTTGGCCCCTTACCCCTCACCGGCATATGTCCTTGGTCCTTCAGTTTTGACATTTTAGCAGTCAGGTTATCCAAGAGTTTGGTCATTTTTTCAATCTTGTTCTTTGATGCAGAAGACCCACCATAGTCTGCTGGCTGCTTTCTCCTATCTGCCTTCCCTTTGACCTTCTGAGATGCCAGAATGTTTGACTCTACCTCTAGGGCATCATCTTGCATAGTGATAAGGAGGCAGGCCTCCTTTCTCTGAGAAGTAGGCAAAAGTCAGAGTCAAAGGCATTTGCATAAGTTATCATAGCTGAGGCACCAGTGGGCTTAATCTCAGTGGGGATCTTGCTGTACATATTGTTGAATCTTTTGGTAAAATTGGAGACAGACTCACCATTTTCTCTTCTCAGGTTACTGAATTCTGTGATATAGTAGAGGTGGTCTCTCCTTTCTCCTAATGTTTTAGGAAAATGTCATCTAGGGCCTCTATGCCTACCACTGACCTAGCAGGCAGTTCCTTAAACCACTTTCTAGCCTGTCCATCTAGGCTTTGCACAAAAAATCTGGTCCATACATCTTCTTGTTCTATATTTATATTTTCATCATAACTATAAAAAGCCTATAGATGTTCTTTAGCAGTGAAATCCCCTTCCCCTGTAAACTTGGGCATATACTTGAGGTAATCCCCAGTAGGCATGGCTGCGAGAGGATTTGGCAAAACAAGGGGTGCATACCTAGCTACTAGGATCCTTTCCATCTTGGTCATTTGAGGGGCAACCATATTGGAAATGGGTATGGACAGGGTTGTGGAAGGTAGCACTGATGAAAATATTTGTCGAGTAGGCGGTGTTATACTTATCCCAGTGGAGTCACTAGGGATTGGATCTTCACAAGCAACAGTGCTTGAAGATGCCCAAACCCTAGATTTTTCTGATGTAAAAAATTTATGGGAATTAAGAGTTTCAGCAGAAGAAATAACAACAAAAATATTTCTTGAAATACCTGATGTAGTGTTCTGTGCAGCACTGCTGGTCTGTCTTAGTAAAGCCCTAGCTTTCCTCAAGATTTCTTCTGGATCTGAAACAGGTGTTGCTGGAGGCCCCTTTGGGTTTGCTCTGGTACTTGGTATTATTGAAGACACCTTTTATCAATGGAGTCACTAGATAGATGATTACAACTGTAATAATGTCCAATCCTTGTCTGTCATCAAAGCATGGATCTATGTCGTCTCCCAGGGAAGTTGAGCTTCAATCTCCTCTCCCCGGCAGCGATGCCACTTTGTTATCACTCCAGGAAACTCCTCTAGGTTGTAGCTCGAGGATGCTTGGTAACTTAAATTGTTTTTAGGGTTTTTCTGAATTGGATCAAGCCGAATAACCTATATAACCTCTCACTCTCAAGACATGCATGAGGCTCACTCAATCACAAGGCTTTTAGTTACAACTTGTTCAGTAGTTTGACAAAAAGGTGCAGGGATGGAGAGCCCACCAGGCTGGCAGAATTACACACATAACACATGCATATAAATGGCTAAATCCTGCTGAGGATGGTGTTTATAAATCAAATATCACTAAATAACCAATAGGATGACAACTATCGTCCCTTTAATAAATCTAAAAATTACCTAAATGTACATTCAGGAAAGAAACACAGTAAAGAAAGAGATGTCTGAACAAATCACAACAAAAGAGCTTATACTAAGAGTAAACCAGATGAGATGCTTGATAATGGAACAAGCTCATAAATCCTCGGAGTCGAACCTTTATTAATCAAATAATCATGGGCTTTATAGCCTTTTCCAAAATTTACAGATCCTGAAAATCCAATCTATTTACACAAAAAATAATTGAAAGTAATAGTTTTTCCACATTAGGGCTTCAAACCCTTGCTAACTGTTAGTTCATCTACTATGAAGATCTAGTTCACTGAGTGGTCCTTTAATGATTGAAGTGGTCGCTGATCATTCCCACTGTTGGTTCACTGTGAAATTGCCGTCAACAGTCAGTGTATCAGCATTTAACTGAAGTGCCCAGTCTTGTCCAGTCTGCCTGAAACTTTTTAACTCCGTTGCCACAATGTCGGCTCCTTAGATCACCAGCATCACGACGGCTTCTTCATCGGTGATCGGGAGTGGTAATATAAAATATATCGGAGCCCTTTATCTGAACGTGGACGCAGTTTCGGAGGTGAAACGTACCACATAAACCTTTATATGCTTGACTGTCGATGATTCCACCTTATCGCTATCGGAGGTTGGTAGAAGCTAAAATCGAAACTTTTAGTCCCCTGCACCACCGACACTATGGATATGCTTCATTGTAAACTCATCGTTTAGTAGTCTGTATGTCTTTCGATCGCCGATGGTATTCTATTGTTGCGCTATCAGAATGATTCTTGTCATCGATCGAAAGCTGTATTCTTTCTTCCTTTCGCAGTTGCAGCTCTGTAGTGAACTACTTTGCCACCGGTTAGTCTTTAGCACCTCTGACGCTGAAGATTCCATCTACTCGTGAAACCCGTAGTCTGTATTTCCTTTGCAGTTGCGGCTCCTTTGGGACCTAACTCGCCAATCATTAGTCCTTGTAAGTTTCGACTCTGATGAGTCTGTATTGTTTTGGAACTCGCAGTAAGTCTTTCTTCCACAGTTGTGGCTCCTCAGAGGACTAATTCACCGACGGTTAGTCTGTAGTTCTCCTTATTGTTGTAGATCTGCTTGGTTCAAAACCCTTCTACGATTTGTCTTTAGTCCTTTCGATCGCCGATGATTTCCTCTTCTCGCGGAAGGCATAGACTGTAAGTCTTCCGTCGTTTCGGCGCCGTAGTGGACTAACTCGCCGATCCTTTATATTTTCAAGCTCTGATCACTGTTTAAAAATGTTTCGATGGCAGTAAAAAGTTTAGCAAGACGCCTAATTTCCGAAGGGGTCTTCGACCTGTTATTTATCTTCCATCTTTCGGTGGCTAATGAGATGTTTTGATCCTCACCCAAGCCACCGAAGCCACAACTTTGTGAAATTTACATTAAAAAAATAGAGGTCTTCAAAACTGTTAGTGATCTTCATATCCTTCATTGCATCATTTAAATTCTTCATACTATCAAAAATAAATTTATTTTATTTTGGGAGATAACACCACGAGCCACGAATCTTTCTTTATATTTATTTATGCTGCCATCTGCAGCATGCTTGATCTTGTAGATCCATTTGGAAGTTACAATGGACTTCCCTTCTGGTCTTGGGACAACATCCCAAACATCATTCTTCATGATTGATTAATACTCTTCGATCATAGCATCCTTCCATTTTTTTATTTCTACTACTTATTCATAGTTGGAAGGTTATTTATCAATAATTTCACAGAGCAGGGCTACATAACTGAAGCAGGGCCTAGTTCTCTTCCTTCCTCTGTATGTTTCTTCTGAAGCTCCATATCTTTCTACACCTTGGATAATTTCACGTACCCAAGCAGGTTTCCTCTTGTGAGGATTCTTCTCCTGAGGTGGATCCACATGTTCTTGAGGTTCTTCTAATTCTGGATCCTCTTCTTGAATTTCTTCATTCATGGTTGTATCATGAATTCTGGGCTTCTGTTTCTTCAGGTTCTTCAACCGGTCTCTTCTTGGATTTGATGTAGGCTGAATCTTCGTCAAATGTTACATCTCTGTTGATGTCGATCTTCTTGAATCCTGGGAAGTATATTCTGTAAGCCTTTGAGCTTTCAAAGTATCCCACAAATATACCCTTCTTTCCTGAAGGATCTAACTTCGTCCTCTTTTATTTTGGAATGTGTATGTATACAGGACAACTGAATGGCTAACTTCTGGTTTCTTGCCGGAAAAGACTTCTTTAGGTTTCTTGTTCTCGAGTACTCTATGTGGAGTACGGTTCTGTACATATACCGTTGTTCTGGCAGCTTCTGCCCATAGATGCATGGGAAGATCTTGATCATGAAGCATGGCCCTTGCTCCTTCCGTGATCATTCTATTATTTCTTTCTGCAATCTCATTCTGTCGTGGATTATATGGAGTGGATAACTCCCTCTTAATCCCTGAGTCTTTGCATAGCTCTTTGAATTCATTTGATGTGAATTCTCCTCCATTATCTGATCGAAAGGTCTTGATCTTGTTTTCAGTGTGGCTCTCAATCGTGGCTTTGAATTCCTTGAACTTGTTGAATACTTCATCTTTGTTCTTCATAAAGTATATCCATGTCTTTCTAGAAAAATCATCAATAAAAGAAACATAGTATACATACCCACTTAATGAACTGGATGACATTGGACCGCATACATCGGAGTGGATGTTTTCCAAGATTCCTTTTGCCTTGCTCTCGGTACTTGGAAATGTCTTCTTTGTGTTCTTCCCTTTCACACATCCTTTACATACACTTTCATGTTTTGTCTACATTTCTAGGAGACCTTCAACAACTTTGCTTGCAAGTGGTAGTGCTCTGTAATGCACATGTGCAAGCCTTATATGCCAAAGCTCATTTGGTTCTACTGAGTTATGAACCAAATCTTGTTCTGGTTGGCCCTTCAATTTGTATAGTCCTCATTCTTGTTCTTCAATCACTACTGCATCATCAATAGACTTTCCCTTTGGCCACATGAGAACTTGGCCATCTAAAAATGCAACCCTCATTCCTTTTGCATCCAATGCACGATATGGAGAGGAGGTTCTTCTTTAGTCCAGGTACAAACAATACATCTTTCATATTGATAGACTTTCCAGAGTCTAGCTTATATGAGGATTCATCACTACCTTTTATTGGATACTGGTAGTCATCTCCAAGTTTCACCTTGTGAGGTGATTCATGTTCAAATAGTTTCACAAAGGATTCCTTGAATCCTATCATATGTTTGGAAGCACCACTATCTATAAGCCAATTATTGCTGCCATGTGTGATAGTTCCCGTGAGAGCGGAAATCAGAACATATTCTTCATCACTTGAAGAATCATCATTGTCTTGTCTAGTTCTCTTTGTGGAAGGTTCATCATACTCTGCAGCATGAGTATGATGTCTTCTCTTGTTTCCCTTCTTCTTGTGAGAGCTACTTTTGTTTCTAGGACAATCTCTAGCAAAGTGTCCTCTTTCATCACATGTATAGCAAATGTACTTAGACATATCTCTAGGCTTTCTAAAGTTACTCTTTTGGTGAGAGTGCTTACCTCTGTAGTGGCTAGTTCTGGTTTTCTTGGATTGTACTGTGAGAGCTTGATCTTCACTTCCCATCTTTTCTTCTCGAGCTGCTATCCGAGCTTCTTCTTGAGAGCATTCTTCCCATAGTCAGATGAACTTGACTAGCTTCTTTCTGGTACATATCCCTTGAATGAAATAATTCCATGTCCTAGGGAGACCATTCAAGGTGGTCATTAAAATCTCTGCATTCTGCACTTCTTCATCCATTGCTTCAAGTTTTTCTTTGATCTAGGAGACCCTTCTGAAGTATGATTGTATGGTCTCTGCATTATGGATCTTCACATTCTTCAATTGGTTCCTCAAGGTCATCTTCAAGTTTATGTTCTTTTCTTCAAACAGTTTGGTCAGGGCATCAAACATAGCTTTAGGTGTCTTTAGGGAGGACACCTGTGGTATGGGGTGATCCTTGATTGAATCAGCAATAATCCTCTTAGCCATAACCAATTTCTTCTTGTGTAAGGCCTTAGCCTCATCTCCCTCTAGAACTGGAACCTCCTCATTGGTGTAGGAGTCCAACTCATTTTCTTCCAAGCCCAGGGAGATCCTATACTTCCAGGCTCGGAAGTTATCAGCTCCCTCAAGCTTTTCATCAAGCTTCATATGATGAGACATCTTAACTGAGAACCTCAAATGTAAATACAAAAGATTTAGATCTTACCAGATCAAGATGTCGGATCTAGATTTGGAGTTGAATTTCTACAGAGCTGGTTTAGGAGCAGATTAGGGTTTGACTTTCCTGGAGTTCTGTCCAACCAAAAGCTTTGATCTTGATCTCTAAACTTTTATTTTGAGGAGGAGATCAATCCAGGCCTAGGCTCACTCAAGAATTCCACTGCTTTGCAAATCCCTATTTTTCGACAGCAGTGTCGGGTCAAAAACTGAAAATGCTCAGAATCGGATTCTGCTTCGACAGAAAGATAGGCCCTGGGGAGGAGAGTCCACCCAAGCTTCTTTTGCTGAAAATCTATGGAGAGAGATCCAAAAAGTAGGAATCCCTAGTTTCCGTAGCTGCACAGTGTCTTCTTCTCAGGTTAGCTCTGATACCATGTTAGATTTTTATCATTTAAGCTAGCATTAACTTAGGATCTTAACTGAGAGAAGAACAAGCACAGTAATCAAACACATGAGACGATGAACACAAATATTTTCCTTGGGGAAACCATAAAGGAGAAAACCCCGCAAATTCCTTAGAGATAGAATCAACACCAAAAGCAAAGCCCCAAAAACAGTAAGATGATCTCCCAATAGCAATAGCCTCTTTCTTTCTAGCCCCAACAAATTCTTCTTCCTTAGCTATGAGCTACAACTGAGTGTGAGTGAGTGTGTGATAAATAGAGAGGCTCACTCTCTATTTATACTAATTTCTGACTTGACAATGACTCACTAGGGCCGACTTCTCTAAGAGATTCTAATAACCCTAGGGCCCCGCAACTGCGAGGACTTTAACCCTTGAACAATATGAGGGTTACCCACAATTACTTGACATGACTTGTTTACATTATAGAACCTCCCGATAGGAACATCGGGGCATGACATGACTCAATTACTTTACAGATACTTCCCAGAATAAACATCGAGGTATAATACATGAAATATACAAGTGAATACATTCTAAATTTACAAATACATCAACACACTGAAGAGCTAAGGGTGCCTACACCAGAACTAGCTTGACTCTTAAGAAATCCACACACACCCAACACAAGGAATCATTCTCTTCTTTGCTACACAGTCCCATAGGCCATGACTTCCCTTCCAGTGCTATTCAGGGGGTGTAGAGAAGAGAGCCATTCCTCTAGCTTTGTCTATGAGGCTCCTACAAAACACTAGGTTTGTCAAGCAAACTTCTTTCCACTCCTACACAGTCCAAATACCAATTGCATACACAACAATATACACAATTTCTGGGTTTAGGAAAATAGTTCAGCCACAAAAATTAATTGCCAAGGAGGGTAAGAACAACCCACTAACAACAAATCGTATCCCAGGTACGTGTTGGCCCTAATGTGGTACAAAACGAAATCAACAACAACACCCAAGAGGATGTGGCCTCTCCTCTAAATTGCTGGGAAACACAAAAATGATTTTCAGCTTGGAAAACATTGGGGAAATGCAACAGAAATCATTGGGGAAGAAACCCAACCACAAGAACATCACAAAAACGAAATTCTCATCCTCCAGAAAATGAAGAACGACTGCCCACGTGAGGGAAAATATACCAAGCAAATCCAAAATCGTGAATGCCACACACTCAACGAATTCCCAACCGCTTGAGGGAGACCCAACGTGGGTGAATGATGATGTGGAAAACTCCCAGGAGCCCAATCGTGAAGGAGAAACATACCACAAGAAAAATCGTGGAGGTGAAACAGCTCCCAAGCTTTCCTTCATGAGAAAAAATGAAGAACGTGGATGTCTGTCCAAACGGGCATGAATTTTTGGGTGTTTACTTGCCCCAAAAGTCAAAATTGATTTTCCCCAAAAATGGGTTTTCCCCAAATTCAAATTTCCTTCACATACTCCTCCCATCCCCATGCATTAACTACTTCAACCAATTTCCGGCAGAATTAAATGATTGGGTGAATGAGACAAGAAAGGTAGTTGACTGTTTCATGGGTTCTCCCTTTAACATTTGGCTTTTCCCCATTGGCCTCAAAGGTTAAATATTTCCCCCTCCTTATCCTTAGGAAAATCATGCCCTTTTCATTATGGTTGCATTGACATAGCTAGTTGTGGGTATTTTAATTAAAATGCATATTTACATGATGCGAAAATTATAATGTGCCGGCTAGCACGAATTACCATCGTTAACGATTTTTAATCGCCGGAACATAAAACATTAAATCGATGGTGGGGCTTTTTCCTTTAGCTCCACACCACTATTAATTACAATATATACATCATATACATTTTTAATGCAAACAGGGTCAAAACTGGGGTGTAACAGTCAAGCTGAGCATCGTCCTATTGAGTAGCATGTCACTTCTCATGTCTCTGTTTCACATATTTCATACAATTAAAATAATATTTAGTAACACACACACACACACATATATTTTTTAATTTTTTATGGGAAAATAAATAAATCGTTACTACCGGTGCACCATAATAATAGAAGCAAACCATCTGTAGTGCTTTATTTTCATAAATGCACTACTTACGATGCTATACTACAATCCTACCCCATCGATACTGTATTTAATAGATTTAAAATTAATCTAAACGATGCGTGAAATATTCGATGCACTGGTACAATTTTAAAAATGGACATAACAGTACGCCAAAATCATATTAGCGCACATGTGCTTCTCAGTTTATTAACGCACCGTTAACCATTTTTTGATAAATGTAATTCTAGTGCGCCAATGTCACTCAAAGCACTGACACTGATGTACTGACGGAATGGATGCACCAACATTAAAATTATCTAAAATGGTTAATTAATATGTTGTCGGTGTGTTCAGTTCAAGTAAGCACAATGTTAACAATGCATTTGCTTCAACCAAACACACTATTTATTCACATATGTTCTTAAAATTAAAAAAAAAACTTCATAGTGCACTTATGAAATGTAAGAGCACCACTAACAATGCGCTTAAATTTCCTATATGCACCGTATAATTAATTTGTTCATTTGTTATGTAATGTTAATCAGTGCATTCGTTATATTAAAGCGCATTGGAAAACTGGTCCTATAAAATATTGAACGCACCAATTACGAGTGTTACGTTAATTTTTATTTTTTACGTTACGGTGCGTATCTTACTAGTGTGCCTAGGTCATGTCAAAGAACTAAAATCGGTGTTGTCACATGACCTAGGTGCACCACATAATTTAGTTTTGTTTAAATACTTTATGTTTTCCATTTACAAATTTTATATTTTATTATATATTTACGGGAAAATGTGCGTTCTATCCGTTCAACTCACACTGCTGTCGGTGCGGCTTGTAAAAATTTATAGGGTGCACCGAGGCCTAGTGTGAGCTGAATGACTCGAATGCACTGCGCATAATTTTTGATTTTTTTTTAATATAAAAAAATTAAGACTTAAATAAATAAATAAAAATATGAGGTAAGAAACAACTTACTTGATGAACAACCCTTCGGGGAGGCATCGTGGCGATGTATGAAAATTTTGAATTTTGACCACTGTTTGTCAAAATTCAAACCAACAACGGTAACCAATACAGATGAAGATATTGTCCACGTGGACCACGGACGTTAGGGCATCCAAGTGGGTAAGGTTTTGAACTGATGCTCTCGAGAGAAAACACATTGAGTAGTGGTAAAATTGAATTTTACCTCACATTTTTATTTATTTATTTATTAAACCTTGTTCCAGTGCATTTCAAGTAAAGCACACAGGTGAGGGAGGAAAACACGACACACTAGATAATATGGTTTTTTTTTTAAATTAATGGGTTTTCCGATGAATTTTTTAATGTTTACAACAGGTGCGTTTGGTAAATATAAACACATCGACGCATATATATTATACCGACGCACCGTCAAGCAGGGTTTGTAAATGCAATTTAAATGAATTTTGCATTGAAATTCTTTGTAGTAGAATGTGGTCCATTTATTTATTGAACATAAACCGGTGTGATTACGGTTATCGTGTGCTCCGGTATTAAATTTGGACTATTAAAAATATAAATTTAAAGCACAGTGTGTTTAGATGTATTAAACACAACGGGTCATTATACTATAAATGCATCAGTGCGTTTAATACATATAAACGCACCAATGAACGATTTTTTAAATAATACAAGTTTTTAAATTAAATTTTTTGTTGATTTATATTTTTTCTCTGTGTCTGTGCAGTGTTATTTAGGTCCACACTTGTGCGATATAGTAGGTAAAGCACAAGTGCATTTTTTGTGGAAACACACCGATTGAAAAATATCTGCTAAATCTTTTTCCAACTAGCTTATGCTGGAAACCTCTGCTATAAACGTATTTTCAGCCTCTGTTTTTATGGGCTTCCGCTATAACATCCGCTACAGGGCCTTTTCCTTGTAGTGATAAAGATTGATAAGTTCCAAAGGAAAATCAACATGACATACAAAACATGCTAGTATGTGTGTCAAAAAAATGTACAAAGACATGCTCAAAGAAATGTGCATGATTGCACCATATGAGGAACCATCCCAACAACAATGTGCATAAAACACATGTATTCATTGATTTATTTATATAACGAAGAGTTTAATTATCACATGAAATATTAGTTTTCAATTTTTTTGTTGTTGCATAAAACAAATCCAAATGGAATACATTTAGCTCGTAAGACGTGACAAGAAGGCACAAAGGAGTTTATCACAAAGTTTGTGAGTATATATATATATATTTGTACTTTAAGGTTTTATGTTTGTCGTGATCTATATATTTTAATTGATTTACATTCATCCATAGATGTTTTCTAACATGCGCTAACATACAAACACGAGTCATCTAAACATTGGATTAAGTATGGATTTTGAGTATATGTTGGAAGGGTCAATTAAACAATTTATAAGAAGCTATGTTGTTTTAGAGTCTCTTATTTTATAATTAATGGAACAACAATAAACCTTTCATTATATTTATGCTTTGTCATGACATATAAAATTTGTTGGAAACAAAGTACAAAGTGGAGCCAACATAAGATATCTTGAGAGATAGCACGGACTATGGTTTTAAAAGAATTTGGATTTTTTATGAGGTAATCATTGCTATGATACTCTTTTCAATTGATGCAATCATGTATACTATATTATAAATGTAGATATACTCATTACACTTTGTTTCTATGTTTGTCGATAGAAAATGAAGGGACATAGTGTCAAACTCAAAAAAATCAACAAAATATTGCAAATAACCCAAACACAAAATCATGTGGAATGATGAACATATGAGGCATGCAATTAGCAACAATATTAGTTTGAACGATGAATGGTGATCACCAAAACTAAATGTTACAATTCGCATATTTTGAAATATTTGTATGTGAAAAAAAAATGTTTTAAATGTGGATATATTGTCCCAATTGGATGACAACACGTTACCAATAACCATACAAATCATTTATGCATTTTGAATATAATGGACCTTTATGTTGTCCCATTTTGTA
Organism: Pseudotsuga menziesii; assembly: GCA_001517045.1. Classification (NCBI taxonomy): domain Eukaryota; kingdom Viridiplantae; phylum Streptophyta; class Pinopsida; order Pinales; family Pinaceae; genus Pseudotsuga; species Pseudotsuga menziesii. Next base: position 690,511 of record LPNX010128774.1, read on the forward strand.
TAGCACATGATCTCTTCTTCATATATAATAAAATGCACTTATTATTCTATTGCATTCTCCAGTGCATAAAATTTTGCATCGCTAATTAAATATATGGATTATTTACATTGTTAAAATGAAAAAATACGTAATCAAATGATGCAACAAATTAATCCAATGATGATATTGAAACACAATAACTTAAATATAGAAATCATAATTAGTATAAAGTCATTTGATTTTATGATGATCATTTTAACATTTGTGAAAAAACAAGACACATTCACATACCTACATTGTGGAAAAATGCATTGAAACATATCATTGCATTGTATTGTATTAATTTAAACTAAACAATGTAGCTTATACATATTTACAAAGTAATGCATTTAAGTGAGTGTTACACATTGGTGCGAGAAATTGCAATAAAAACACTAGAGCTCATAATAAAACAATAACACAACTTTCTTCAACGATATTATTGCTACTCTCTTTATTGTTATCATTATTGTTACAAGAACATACAATGTCCAAGATGATACACATACCAATGCTTTTACATACATAATATACACCAATGTTTTCATGATATAAATTGTGCTAATAGATAGGTCATATGAGCTTGTTAATGCCTTGCGGAAGATAGTAATTCCCTCTTTGCTCTGATATAAGACTGACAATTAACGACACATATAAACTTAAGTTCCTGTCTAGTGAACATCATAGTTCACTTTCCTTTAAGTTCCCAGGACACTAGGATTACACCCATCATCAAACTCATGGCTTCCCAACCATTCAACCTCCCCCCTTGTGGACTCCATTGGCCCTATCATTTAGTTGTGTCAAACCTTTCAATATTCTAAGTATACAAATTCACAATACAACTTAGAAAATCACAATCATACTTATAAATTTTACTGGCAGGGCCTTGGCCTTAAGCTCATTACCAGGAACTAGTACATTGTTACATTTTTTGTTATTAAAGTTAAGGAGTAAAAAGAGGGATATTACATCCCCCCCTAAGAATAACACCATCCTCGGTGTTCGTACTTTTCAAAATTTTGTCTTCAATTTTCGGTGTCCTTTGCAGTTTACACTTTCCAACTATCTTTGATTGCTTTAGCATCTCTGCTTGGATGTATTTAAGATTATTTGCTTCTCAACCTGTAATTTACACAAGTAATACAATTATTTCTATAATCTCAACATCAAAACATATGCATACACATGATTATTCAAAATCAAGAGGAACATAAATCATAATTTTATGTGCAACATCCTATTGTTGCATTTTTTCATAACAACTCTTTTAGCATTTGATTTACTTACAAAGCTTCACTTTGTAATGTTCACGCACATGCAATATCTTCCAATCATATATATATACCATGAAAAAACTAAGCGCTCAAGAACCTACAATGGAACCCCCCAATGTACTAGGGACCATTACCCCCTGTAATGTCCATTCTCTCTACCTCTTTTCTTTTGGGAAAGGCTCTTATTCAAATTCAGGTTCTTTTGTTTAAACACATAATTTTCTTTCTTTCGTTTTATCAATTGGTTAATTCTAAATATAAAGAGTTTTGTTTAGTGTAGAAATATTTTCTAAAAGTTCAATATCCTTATAACCCGACACGTCCCCTATGATTAGCTCAAAGGTTTCATAATTATTTATTTGAGTAGTCTTTGTTGCTATTAAGTTTATTATTCTTATTGCAGGATTCATAATTTCAAGATCTTTCTTAAATTATATTGAAACTGACATTGCCCATTACCTACAATTACGCCAAAACAATGCCAATCATAATGACATATAATTAATACTTTTCAAAAAAGAACGTTTAATAAATAAAATATCATAATCATCACATCACTAATTATACTTGATGCTCTAAAGTATACAATCTCAATCATCAAATCAAACATAATAAGTCTAAATAATCTTGATGCTCCAGAGCCTACCATCTCAACATCAAATCAAACATAATAAATCTAGACAATCTTGATGCTCCAAAGCCTACCAGCTCAACATCAAATCGAACATTTAATAAATCTAAATAATCTTGATGCTCCTGAGCCTATTAGCTCAACATCAAATCAAACATAATAAATCTAAATAATATTGATGCTCCAAATCCTTCTAGCTCAACATCAAATCAAACACAATAAACCTAAATATTATTGATGCTCCATATCCTACTAACTCAACATCTAATCGAACACAATAAACCCAGATAATATTGATGCTCCAGAGCCTACCAGTTCAACATAAAATCAAACACAATAAGTCTAAATAATCTTGATGCTCTAGAGCCTACCAATGCAACATCAAAGCTTGTATATATAAGTCCTCGAAGACTTGATTACAACAATACACATCAAATATGCTACACATCATATTACAAATTTCATAACTTGATACTTCCAGTATCTTGCAAAACATGTGTAAACCATTACAACAGTCCTCGATTCAGATCTTCTATCTTTTCTAAATCAATTGCTTCAACATAAATATGACATCTACTCAAACTTAAAATTCTACAAGACATAAAACATAACAATAAGTTCCTCTTTTGAGTGCACATAAACTCTCGATGCAACACAATGTTTTTATCCATAATCGCAATGCTTTACTTTTTCCGACACACATAGTCTAGTTGAAATCAACGTATATCAATATACTCATTTTAGTCATAATTGTACTTGCATATATCTTTCATTGACTTGCACCTTCAACATAGTAAGAAAAATTCATACCTTCCTTTGTTATAATCTTGAATACATATTATATTGCTACCCCTAGCTTTACTACAATATCATGTCCTCTCTTTGGACTATTTAACACAAGGAATTCAATAACCAACTATCATGGGTAAACTCACTATCAACTAAACCTTTCTAGCATAATTTAAACGAATTATACTTAAACTTGCATTTTCCTCAACATTATGTATGTGGAAATACTATGAACATATCTTTACATAGGTGTGCCCATTTTTATTACTGTTACATTCTACTAATGTCATAATGCATTAAGTTTCATTTGCATGCTTCCTTAGTACTTACGAATTACGATGCATATGTCTATAACATAATGTGACCGTTCTTTTAACACATATGCAAAGATATACACCTCAAGCATTATCTCAAATCCTTATAACCAAGCAAAATATCTACACTTACAATAGCTTTCATGTATTCAATTAATCATGTCAAGTTTATGGAATCCTTTTCATGCCACTATCCATCATAACCTTTAATTTATGATCAATAAAACATTCTAAGTAATCACTTAAGTCATGTTTTTTTAATAGCAAAATTAAAAGTACTCCTATGTCAAGGAAGGTGAACATGTCGATCTTTATCTTTAGGATTCTAAGCAATTCTTCATAACACCAAGTAATCAATTTTATCATTGTCACAATATTTACTTGGAACTGACTTCAGTAACTGAACATAGCAATTTTTTTATTCATTATTGCATTTACTTCCTACATATAACAATAAATAATCACACATTTGATTAAGCACATTCAACCTATGTAATCCTTTTTAAACTTTCTGTCATACTAGCTTAACTCTTACTTGATATAGCATGCATGTCGATAAGGTAAGCAATTACTGCAAATGACTTACATTCAAATAATCAATATTGCACATAGTACACAACATATATGTACATATGCAAGTCCATAGGCCATAGTGTTGTTACTCTACTCCACTACATCTTGTAATGTACCCAAATTCCTCTCTAATTTAGGAATTAGGCTATACAATTTTTTCTTTTAACATCGTCTAAACAACTATTACATTAGCCTCAATACTTATTAAATGCTTATGAATATATACATTCTCATCAACTTCAATATTCCTATGTATAGAAAACTTATAAATTGTCTCTTCAAACCTTGCATTATGTAATAGTTAGAGACTTATAGTTATGTGATATCAAAAAATTACTTGGTTCCCGATTTTAATTTTGTCTTACACACGAGGCCAATCAATATAGAGTTTGACCATTAATTGAGCTTCACTTTTGAAGTATACAAGTAAATCCAATCCACAACGGTAGATACGACTGATTTTCATATATTCTTTCCTTCTACTATACTAACCATTCAAGTATATATGAAGTGGTTACTAAATTAATAATCATAGATTACTCTTTTATTTATTTGAGCATACCAACTGATTAGCATAAGAAAGTATAGTTATTTTACTATGATATCAATCGTTTACAATCAACTAAGAACTTTACACTCTAATACCTCTTGAATTTATCCATTTTGTCATGAGTGCAAGTCCTACTATCATTATTCATAGAAATCCAAAGCATAACAATTTATTCATGCATCCTGTGGTCACATCAATTCTTTAATCATTCATTAACATTCTTTTAATCAAAGTAACATACAACTTTTCTATTTTTATTTCTTCTCATTAAGTATTAACTAGCTTACCCTCTACAATTATATTATTTCCCTAATGTTTACTATTTCCAAATCAAGATACATTCTAATTATTGAATTGCATTATTACAATCACAACAAGTAGTATTTACAACCTTCTTCTATCTAAGGAATACATATACAATTAAAGTTTAGTTAAAAAGATAACACTAAATTCATCAAGACCACTTTAAGGTCAATCTTTTTTTAGACTTCTTATTCATAATATAGGATCAATCTATACTTCTTATGAAGACTAACCATGACTATTATTCTCTTATCTATTTCATTACTTATTCATAACCATTGAAAAACATAATACTGATAACAATTCCTACTATATTAGATAGTATAATAGAATAGTCATAAACTTGCAATGATACAATAATATCAACTCAAAGATGACTAAATTTCCTTACAATTGGACAACATCATTGGAAAAGCAAGAGTTGAATACTTATCTAAAACAAATAGACTCAACCGACTAAAATCTCGACTGCAATGTTCTACCCAACTTATTGGATCTTTGTCCGACACATATTCCTTCTGTCGAGATGCCACCCCCAAGCCAAGAAAGATATCCACTAGGGAGTAAAGGTACTAAGAATGTTTCTCCAATATTTCTTACTAAGACCTCAGCTAATCAATTAGCTCAGTTACATAATTTATAAGCTAGAAACCTCGACTAGCTTACATACTATAGTCATAGTTATTCGTAGATTTTATTCTCAAATGTTAGAGATTAATTTTAGAGACTTCAACCTACCACAAGGGGCATGGTTCTAAGATAAGTTTGGTTCTCGATTAATGAGCTTAAATCTTAAATGATAAGCTGAGTTTAAGTTTTAATTTCTCAATATTAAAGCACTAAATGTTACTCTTAGTATCTAAGAGTGCTCTAAGCTAGTAGGCCGAAAGCTCCCCTAGAGATAGGTTAGTTTAAATCTTGTAATTACTTAACAATATATAGATATGAATTTTCTATAGCTTACGCTTTTAAGTATTAACACAAGCAAATATTTATATACAAATTTAAACATAGAGGAGTGTTAATCCTCTATGAGGTTGTTCAATTTTCTTCATGCTAAACATAAACAATATTTATAATGTTAGAGTGGAGTCAGTGCTTCACTCCTCCTTTCTGTGCCTCTAATGTCATTGCTATACTTCTGGGGGATTCCACCCTTGCTCATCATGGGGAATCAATTATCACAATAACATTATGCAATATATAATTCCATCACCCTAAATATCAATGGAAATTAGGGTTGACTTCTCCAATTGGAGGGGCACTCTCTCCTATGAGTGCACACTTTAATGTATTTGTAAACAGAGAAACAAAGTTAACGTTTACACTAACGTAATGTTTTTTTTTAGACAAAAGAGATTATATTAGAAAGGGAGGTGGTGTAATCACTAAAGGTTCTAGTTTATAAAAAGCCATCATAGAAGTGGTAACTGAATACCAATATACAAAGAAACCAAAGTATCCATAGGTGCCCTTGAGGAAGCGACAAAGACATAAACCATCTAAAACGCCCTTGAGGAAGCGACAAAGACATAAACCATCAAAATGCCCTTGTGAAAGCGGCAATCAAACAGACTGAAGTCGTAACAGAGTTTATAACTGAGAGCCATAATTAACTAACTGCCTAAAAGCTGATAAACAGAGACAAAAAATTTGCAGGGAAGTGGAGAGTCGAATGCGAGCTGGTCGGCGAACCCAAACGAATAGACGAATTTTAACCATCCAAACTAGAAGACATACCATTTCCTTCGTGCTTGACAAGTTTGAGGGCGAGCTTGTCCACCTTGAGCTCTAGCTCAACAATCTGCCTGGTGAGCGTGTTTTTAGTTCGCTTGACCTTCTGTTTGATTTTCTTTCGAAGGAAGACCAAATCCTTGTTCACATGTTCCAGACGTCGTCCACCCTCGTAGTCAATTGCGTTCACCTGAGTTTGCAGCGATTTGAGCTCATGCTTCACCTCCTTAATCTTTGTGTCCACTGAAGTTGGAACAGGCGCCACCGCGGAAGAGGAACCCGCTTCCATCCTGAGTAACAACAATCTCCAAGCAACCAGATGACAGAGCTCCCGACTAATCAGCACAGCAATCTTGCTTCGGCCCTCTGCTTTCCATTCCTTTATATCCATAAGCGTCGGGGAGAAAGGCGTCACCTCAAAGCCCAGCGCATAGGAGATCAAGCAAATGCTCGAATGATTTGACGCGACCTTCATACCTGGGTTCATAAGATGCTCGTATGCTCGAATGGTAATTTCACCCAATAAACCAACCACTGCAGCCTCCATCAACATGACTTCTGCGGATTTCACCTCATGCGAGAGCCCCAAGTCCATAAACGCCATTAATCCAGCGAATTCCCTCAACCATGAACAATGATAAATCCTGAGGTCACCTATCCTAATGACATTAAGACGCGGGACAGAGCACAGAGAGTTCGAGTGTCTTCGCAGCATATGGAGGGACAGAAAGGGCGGAGCTTTTATGTAGACCCACGTGGGGCCATGTGAACACCGCACGCCAGATGTTAAGGCAGCCCGCTAGCACGCAGAGGAACAAGGGGGGAGGCCAATGATAAGCGCCCGAGCCTATAGGAGGGGGCAGAAGGAATCATGATCATTAAAAATAAGCTCCTTGGGGCTTAGGGAGGCCCCTTTATTAGCCTCTAGATCTGCATAGGAGTTATTTTCCCGTAACACATGATAGAAATCAATTTTATTTAAGAGGGAGGCTTGAGCCATGATCTTGTGGATAAGATGTCTCAGCACCATATGAGTTGGCATAAGTTTTTCAGCAAGAGCGCGGATGACAACTCTGGAGTCTCCAATGACTATTAGCTCGGGGATTCCCAATGCCACGACTATCCTTAATCCTTGCCAAAGGGCCAAGGCTTCAGCCATGTTGTTGGTGTCGATGCCCAGTCCCCAAGCAAACTTGAACTCCATTGATCCGTCCAGAGTGAAAAAAACTCCGCCCCCCCTGCCACCCCCGGATTGCCTTTAGAAGCACTGTTGGTAAACATGGCTCTCCTATTAACATAACAAAGCCACGATTTGAGTTCAGCATGATCCAGCCTTATTTCCCACGATTTCTTTTTTGGGGCAGGGGGCACCGGGGAAGGCTTGGGACCGAGCCTGCTAAGCCAAGCATCAGAGATGGGGTTGGCGCACGGCTCGCTCCAAAGCTGTGAGAGACATTCTCCCAGTAGACCAAGGATTTTGGCTGCCACCTGGTCAACCCTCTCATTTCTCTCTCTGAAGATGCGAGAGTTTCTTTCCAACCAAATTTTCCAAATAACAATCTTAGGGAGTGCCATCCAAATTGCTTTGGCACTTTTTGACTTGAGACTAAAGGGAGCTTTGGAGGCCCAGTGGAGAAAGAGGGTTTGGGGATTTCCTGAAGGGAGATCAACCTACTTTGGGAGGGACGCTTTCCAAACACTTTGGGCATAATCGCAAGAGATAAGAATGTGCTCTGTGTTTTCTTCCTAGGAGAGGCAAAAGGGGCATCGGGTGGGACCCTCCCACCCTTTTTTCTGGAGATTAGCCCTTGTGAGAATTTTGTCGTGGAGAACAGTCCAAGTGAAGAATTCGATTTTAGGGAGACTTTTTACAGCCCAAATGCTCTTCCAAAGAGCAGAATTTTTGTGGTTCGCAGTGTCTGCAAGGAGGTGGTAGCTAGCTGAGGTAGAATATTTGCCCGTTCTATTTCCCCATCCTCTAGAGTCTCTGAGAGAGTTGGCTGTAGGGGATTTTCCTTTTAACATTCGAAGCAGCTGTCTCTTAGCACCGCTCATTTGGGGAGGACAAGGGATGTTCCAATCCTTCCAGGAGCCATCTTGGTTCCAAACCGATATATCCCAAATGGTAATGATGTTAATGTTAATCAAATGGGATTTGAGGTCTTTCAAGTCATGTGACTGATCTAGATGGGGGTCTCCCATGATCGAGTCCCCCCAAATCTTGATTAGTTTTCCATTCCAGGGAATCCAATTTAACTGGGGCGAGAAGAAGGGGATGGCTTTAAGAAGGATGGGGAGAATGACAGAGCCTTTTCTGGTAGCAGGGGGGTGATCGAGGCATCGAAGGCTACTATTAGAGAATTATTTTTTCCATAGAGCTACTTTGCACCATGAGGGTTTGTCAAAGATGATGTTCCAAAGTTGTTTGGCGCCTAGAGCGATATTTTGGAGGGTGAGTTTTTGGATCTGCAGTCCCCCATTGAGCCAGGGTTTGGTATCTGTCTCCCAGTTGGCCAAGTGGAGCTTCTTCTCATTGTGCTTTCCTCCCTTCCAAAGGAATTTTTTGAGAAGGGACTCGATGCGATTGAGGATACCTTTGGGAGCCAAAATGATGGAGCTTTGATAGATTAGGATGCTGGAGAGAACTGACTTGATGAGGACGAATTTACCGGTTGGGTTCAACCAGGTCGCTCCCCAGGTATTAATACTATTCTTGATCTTACCAATGAGAGGAAGCCAGGAGGATGCTTTCAAAGCGATTTTAAAGATGGGGACCCCAAGGTATTTGAAATCGATCCACTGGGAGCTCTCTTTGATTCCAAGGATTCTACTAATGTCGGCGAGGTCCCTGGGGTTACAGTTTTAGGAAAGAATTTGGATTTTATTGTAGTTAATGAGACTGCTAGAGGCTTCTTGGTATTTATCAAGCTCTCTTTTGAATAGCCTTGCAGAGATCATGCTCGCACCTCCGAGGAGGATCGTGTCATCAACAAACTAGGCATGATTTACATTCTTAACCCCACGGGATATACGAAGCCCAAGGAGCTCATTATTTTGTTGGAAGAGATCAAGCTGGAAGCTAAGAACAGAAGCTTGGATAACATAGAGCATGGGAGATAGGGGGCATCCTTGACGGAGACCACGAGAAGCTTTGAAAAATTTTGCCGTGCGCACATTTACCAATGGGGCTATCCACGGAGATTTGATACAGGCTTGGATCCATCGAACAAACCCAGGGTCAAATCCAAATCGGAGCATGACCTGAAAGAGAAAGTCATAGTTTACTCTATCAAAGGCATTTGCAAGATCTAGCTTGATAACCATACCTTTTTCTCGGTGGCTAATGCTAGAGTGGATTGCTTCTTGGACCAGGATGATGTTGTTTGCAATTTGCCTTCCTTGAACGAAGCCTCCTTGATTTTTAGGGATGATGGAAGGCAACACTTCTTTAATCCTGTTAGCGATGAACTTGGTGATGACTTTGTAGCCGATGTTGCAGAGAGAGATGGGCCTGAATCTATCAAAGGAGGTAGCCCCTTTCCATTTGGGGATCAACACTAGGAAAGCTGAATTAGTGCTCCCATCAATCTTGTTGCAGTTCTGAGATTTGCGGACCATTTTAACCAGGTATTTTTTTACGATCTTCCAGCAGGTTTTGAGAAATCTAGTAGTGAACCCATCTGGGCCCAGAGCTTTGTCAGGTTCCATGGACAACAGTACCTCTTTAACTACTTTATTAGAGATGGGGGCGATCAGCTTGTGATTTTTGGAGTGATGGATAAAAAAGGGAACATCATCCAAGATGGAGGAACCCATGAAAGGACCTTCTTTGGAGTAAACTCGTTGGAAGTGATCATGGGCTGTCCGCTTAATCTCTTCAAAGTCCTTGGTAGTCTGGCCTTGGAACTGAACTTCTTTGATCGATTTGAAATTTTTTCGCCCCTCTGCTTGCTTATGGAAAAAGCTTGTGTTCTGGTCTCCAGCTTTTAACCATAGGCACCTAGATTTTTGTCTAAGATTTTCTTCTTCCAACTTGCAAGCCGCGTGAAGGGAGTGATGTAAGGTAGCTTCTTTTTCTAGATTGGCGAGATCTGGGGGATGCTCTTCTTGAGAGAGTTGGTGGTTTTCCCCATTGTTCTGCGCTTCCATCCGAACTGCAGAAAGGGATGGAAGGGACTTGGCCCAGAGTTTGAGAGCTTTTTTTAGCCTTTTCAATTTTTCTTCCCAGACAAAGAAGGGAGAACCTGAAATAGGGATAGCCCAACTTGCGGCTACCAGGTCCATGAAACCTGCTTGAGAGATCCAACAAGGGATAAACCTAAAAGGAATGGGGCCAAGGTTTCTTTCTTCAGTGAGATCCAACAGGATCGGTTTGTGATCCGACACGCTAAACGGGAGGATCTTGGAATCAGATCTGAAACCAAAGGTAGCGAAGGAGTGGTGTATGAGGAAGCGATCCAGCCTGGCGGCAATGTGACCTAGCCCTATCCTGCGGTTAGACCAGGTGAATTTGCCTCAGGAAGGTTTGATGTCCTCGAGATCCCAGTTACTCATGATATCCTCCACCGTTTCACGAAGCAGGTCTCGGACATTTGAACCTCCTTTTTTTTCTTTGACATTCAGCGTGATATTCAGATCCCTGACGAGAATGATGTTATCCAAGTTTTGGGAGGAGAGACTGTCATGAATACTCTGCCAGTAGGCTTTTTTTTCCATGTATAGAACAAGGACATAGATATTGTAAAGGCTCAGCTGAGTACCAGAATCTTTCCGGAGGACAATGGAAAAAATCTAGTGGGTGTTTGAAACAGTTTGAATAAGATCAAAGGCATCTTTTCTCTAGAGGGTACTAAGTCCCCCATAGGCGCCTCTAGCGCTGTCCGCTAGGCCATCACTAAGCTTCCAAAAAAGAGGGATTGACTGAAGGAAGCAGTCTTCCTCCATTTTTGTCTCCTGGATCAGAAGGATGTCCAGACTAGTAATACGGATTAGATATTTCATAGAGTCCATCTTTTTTTTGCTGCCTAATCCTCTGCAGTTCCAGGAGACGATCTTCATTACTTACCTTTTGGGGTTTTGGTAGCCCCTTTGGGCTGCCCTTTCTGTCTCGTGTTTCTGGTACCTAGTATGGTTTCGAGAGTGACTTGCGATCCCAACAGCTTGTCCTTGTAGGTAGCTTCTTCTCTTCATTCCTTGTCCATTTTCCTTCCTTGCTTGCCTTTCTTTTTTGAGGGAGAAGGTTGGAGACAAATTTCTCCTTCTTCATCTTTCGAGAACTCTTCCTCGGAGGAATGGATCTGAGAAGATGGGAGACTATTCCCTTCATGATTATTTCCAAGATGTGAAGGGATGGCAGGATCTTGGGTCGGACTTGAGGGGTCCCCTTCTTCTGGGTCTGGGACTTCCTCAGAAAATGGAGGGGCAACAACTACAGCAGGAATAGGGTTAGGGTTAGGTGTAGAGGATGCAACCGAAGTCTTAACGGGTCCAGACTTCTCGGCTTTTTTAGGAGGTAGCCTTGGATTGGGTTTAGTTTGTTTTGCCTGGATCCATCCTTCTTCTTGGTCTTTTTCAGTGTCTAAGGGTTTCTTGGGACATATTTTTTGAAAATGACCGTATTCATGACATTGGCGACATTTGAACGACCGTTGTTCATAATCCAGTTTTTGGTAATGGTGCCATTCCTCGATAACCAGTTTGATTGCTTCAGGAAGCCTTGCTTCTAGATCTACTTCTACACATATGCGGGCACATGAATAATTGTCTTTAGGATGAGATTTATCAATGTACTTACCAAGCTTGTTTCTGATGGCTTGCATGGAGGAGGTAGTCCAGCAATGGATCAAGAGATTGTGAAGTCGAACCCAGACTAGGACTGCTTTAGGGACGTCGATGGCAGGATCAAAATCAGGATTCCATCTATTCAGGTATATTCCATGTGGGCCCATGAAGTATGGTCTGCTTCGAAAGATCAAATCTCGATCTTCTTTAGCAATGAATTCAAAGAGAAAGAATCCCCTTCCAACTGCATAGCATGTGACGCTATTCGAGATAAGGGGTCTCCAATTTTTTTGGATCCAGTTTTCTGTGGTCTTAGGAGAGGGCCAAAGACCAGTGAACTGGCCCACTAAAGCCCGATCTGCAAGGGAGATGGCAACCTGCATGGGATGCAGAGGGGGCAGATCGATGGTAGGAACCTCATCAAGCCGCTTTACAAATTTGGGGATCATAGAAGGGGGCATAGCCTTGGATCTTCCTACGATTAAGGCTCTGAAGGCATGAATCTCAGCATTGGGGCCTAGAGGGGGCCCCTCACCATCGTCCGACATGATCACGGCCACTGCCCAAGGGGGGACGGAGGACGGCGCCCACAGGGGCCGCGCAGCACCTTTAGCAGAACCGCCCAGAGGACAGTCAGAGGGATCGCAGCAGAACGCCCACGTGAGGCCCGTCAGATATCAGAGCGCAATTCAATTGATTTTTTTTTTACACTAATGTAATGCTACCCTAAGCAAAATGTAATGTTTACTCTAACTGCAAATTCCAATAAGAAAAACGTAATGTCGTTTGGGATTTCCTTTAGACAGGCGACTGAGGTATCATAACAATTGCTCAAAGTACAACTCTAAATTTTCATAATTCAAAGGGGGGGGATCCATACTTAACTCCACACTTTAAAAACCTCCATTCTGATTATGGAAAAATAGTTATCTGAGAGATAAAAGAAACTCTACATACCCATCGACACTCTCTTCTGGTTGGTGCTTAAATTTATTGATGGGACGTTTCCCTATCATCATTTCATCAATAAATATTAAATGATATAAATCAATGTTTCCAAATGGAGTTGATATTCTAATGTCTTGTGAAGAAAAATAGAGACACCATATATCACCATGATACTTAAAACTAGAAACATTTAATATGACTACAAAAAATGCAAGACATAATAATTTTGATAAAAAATGGTTTTCCTCCGTCCTTCATTTATTGCCTAACCATTTCCAAAAAAACTCCAAAGGTTATGAAGAATCTCCCTCTTTCCCCTTCATCATGCAATAAAGTTCAATTTTCCCAAAATCCTTTTAACAATATTTTTTCCATATATATTTTTATAAAAAAATCATCTACAAATGATAAAAACCAATATATTATTACTACCCCTAAATTCTATAACAAAGAGTTTTTAAAGCATATATGCTTGCTTTTCATAAAATGTTAATCGAGATTTCCAAGAAATTCCAAAAGATTTTAAAAGCATTTATGCTTTTACTAAAATGGTAATCAACCTTTCTCATAATTAATTGAATTCTATTTTGCTTTAGATATAAAAACATAATTCTTTTATGCTTCATATAAAAAGTGGTTTACAATTATTCTTTTCCATATATATAAAAAGTATGAAGTGAAAGAAAGCTTTATTCTGTTTATGGAAATACAGTTCTTTTAAAGTATTTATTTCTATGAATACTTTTCTTTTTCTCCAAACGGTAGATTTGGCTTTAAACGAGATTACTTTCTAAAATTTTTAGTTTCTCTAATATATACATAATTGTATTTTTATTTTTAGAATTTAACTTCGTTTTTTTTTATCGAAATTTTAGGAATATCTCTCTAAGTTAACGAGATTATAATAATTAATATATGGTAATAATCTTTAAATTGTGCTTAGGCTTTTAGATACCAGTAAGCTTTATATTAGTAAGAAGATAATATAATTGAGAAATCTTAGATAGTTGCAAGCAGACTTTGTTTCTAAATGTTTAACAATAATTCTAGACATCTTTTATTGGGACTAAGATATCAATGATAACTAGAAAAATTACTTAAATTTATTTAATAGCAATTAATAATAATTAGTCTTATGCTAATAGATAAGTCATAGAAGCTTGTTAATCCCTTACCACAGAGATAAAGAGGGATATTACAAGGAAGGTCATGCAATTCTAGAAAAAATTAATTTGCCAAGAGTTTTGGTGAAGATATATTCAACTTAACCTTATTCATGCACTTAAAGAGAGAACATTTTCTTAACTTAACCTCTATAATTTTTTAGACATCCATCATACCTTACATGCAACCTACAATCTTTAGAATAACAATACTTAGCTCAACTTAACAACTTAACCTTATTCACCCACTATACTTGAAAAACAATAACATTTCCTTAACTTAACCTCCACTTTGCATACACTTCTTTTCAAAACTTAACCTTCATTTTACATACAATTCTTTTCAATATAATCTTTAAAATAACAATACTTAACTTAACTTTAATCATCCATAAAAAAATTAGAAAAACCTTAACATTTTCTTCACCTTATATCTTTTCAATATAATCTTTAGATTAACAAAAACTTAGCTTCACTTAACTTTATTCACTCACTCCACTTATAACTTTACAACTCAACCTTATTCACCGAGTGCACTTAACGAAGGACAACCTTTTCTTAACTTAATTTGTCAAATGGATGTAGCTTGGGTGGTTGGGAGGAATGAATGTTACCCTCCCCACCCAGGGTCTACTCTTGTAAGTGACATGATGCTCTTGTGGAGCCCTTTGGAATAAATGTTGTGAATTTTCCGTGGAGTAGCCCTCTAACAAATGGTGAACCACATTTAAAAAAAAACCTAACAACAACCTTTTCTTAACTTAACCTAACCTGCCCTTTGTAATAAATGTTGTGACTGGAATTTTCGGTGGAATAACCCTCTAACAAATAGTGAACCACATTTAAAAAAAAACCTAACAACAACCTTTTCTTAACTTAACTTAACCTAACCTCGACCGTTTACCGTTTAGGGAGACCATCCATTCATAACTTACATGCAAGCGTTTTGGTAAATAATTTACATGCAAAGCTTCGGTGAATTCATGGTAAAACTAGGGTGGGGGTGGAGTGATGTGGCTCCATCCCATAGGAAATAAGTTACATTCAAAGCGAATTCAAGGAGTGTGATGTGGCTCGGTAAAAATAACTTACATTCAAAGCTTTTGGTGAATGCATAGGAACAAGAAGGTATAAATTTAGCTTGAATCGGTAAGAATTTATACTTGCCACCGCTTCGTGGAATCTTCCTCTTTGCTTCCGATTGATTTCGAATTTGTGGAATTAACAGTTTGGCTTCTTCTTCTGTGGAATCGTGTTCTTTGCTTCTGATTGATTGCGAATTTGTGGAATTAACAGTTTGGCTTCTTCTTCTTCTGTGGAATCGTCCTCTTTGCTTCCGATTGGTTGCGAATTTGTGGAATTAACAGTTTGGCTTCTTCATTTAGACTGATCGCAAGAAGGAAAGAAGGGATCTGTTTGGCCATGGCGGACTGGGTGCCGAGCAGCGAGGACGAGGATTTGAGCATTAGCGATTTGGAAGATTTGAGCGGAGATGAAGAAAATGAAGGATATGAGCAGGAAGATGTTTCTACCTCCATCCCTGTCCCAACACAGATCATCAAGCTCATCACAAAAATGTCTTTATTGCCCGCACAAAGAGAGGATTTACATAAGGTGATGGATATCCTTCATGTAAAGGAGCAACTTGCTCGCACACTTTTAATTCATTATCGCTGGGATTTTCAAAGAATATTTGATGCATTTGCAGAAAGAGGAACTGAATGCTTGTTTTCAGAAGCGGGTGTTGCCATTAACACGGAATCAAGAAACCGTGTAGTCACCACCTGCAATGTCTGTACAGAAGAAGATTTGCAGGAGGAGGACACCACGACGATGGATTGTGGTCATACTTTTTGCAATGTCTGCTGGACGCAGCAATTTCTTTTTAAGATAAACGAGGGACAGAGCAAGCGAATTAAGTGCATGTATCCTGAATGTAATGTCATCTGTGACGAATATATTGTAAGAAAGCTACTCTCTGCAAAAGATCCTGAAGCAGCCCAACGCTTTGATCGCTTCATATTCGAGTCTTATATTGACGACAACAGCAAAGTGAAATGGTGCCCTAGTGTTCCCAGCTGTGGAAATGCCGTCCGTGTTGAAGGAGATGTTTACTGTGAGATCCAGTGCGTTTGTGGACACCAGTTTTGCTTCAATTGTTTGGCTGAAGCACATTCTCCTTGTTCCTGCGTGATTTGGGAACTGTGGGAGAAGAAATCTCTTGACGAGTCAAAGAACTGGATTACAGTTAATACCAAGTTGTGCCCCAAGTGTGGGAAGAACGTGGATAAAGGTGGTGGCTGCAACTTGATGACCTGCGTATGTGGCCAACACTTCTGTTGGTTGTGTGGTGGTGCTACTGAAGCTAGACATAACTGGACAACTATTTATGGGCACACTTGTGGTGGATATAAAGAAAATAAGGAGGAGGAGATTGAGAAGGCACAACGTGATTTAGAAAGATACACACATTATTACTCCAGATGGGAAGCACATAAGAATTCATTGAAGCTCGAAGCAAAGCAGAAGGAATTATTAGAGAAACAAATTTTAGATTTAAAGAGTAAAGAATCTGGTGGCCGGGATTATAGTTGGCTAACAGATGCACTGGAAAGGCTGTTTAGATCAAGGCGTGCCCTTTCTTATTCTTATCCTTGTGCATTTTACATGTTTGGAGATGACATAACCAGGGATAAAATAACAGCGAAGAAAAAGGAATTAAATCTAAACCTTTTTGAAGATTATCAACAGCAGTTGGAGGGAACAATAGAGAGACTTTCAGAGATTATAAAGGGAACAGCAGAGAGACTTTCACAGATTATTGAGGGGCCATTTGATGAACAAAGTGTTGCAGATATCAAATTGGATGTCATCAATCTTAATGTTGTTACTGATACACGCTGTAGAAAAATGTATGAGTGTATCCAAAATGATTTGATGGGTGACCTTGGGTTCACAGATCTCATTGTTCCATATAACTCTAAGGGTGCTCAAATGGCATCAGATATATGATATATACCATTCAAGATATATGATGCAGCACTTTATTAACGGATTATAAATTTATCAAATCCTTAAAGAGTTTCACATTATGTGAATGGAT
Organism: Pseudotsuga menziesii; assembly: GCA_001517045.1. Taxonomy (NCBI): domain Eukaryota; kingdom Viridiplantae; phylum Streptophyta; class Pinopsida; order Pinales; family Pinaceae; genus Pseudotsuga; species Pseudotsuga menziesii. The sequence goes on from LPNX010128774.1 coordinate 707,695, forward strand.
ATGCAAATGTGGTTTGATTAACATTGCATTTTTTTAAAAATATAGCAATAAATATATTATAAAAACCCAACCAGCTCCAGCTCATCATTTTAGTTTATAGCAGCTAGTTTATTATTTCTTTCAATGTATAATGTAATCTTAGCTATAAATCTTTCCTTGTTTATGCAATTTGGTCTTACATCTTCTTAATGGCAATCTGCATTGATGATCGTATGCTGATGCTCGAGCTCGTTGGCATTCAATCCACACCATAGTATATGATAGCTTGGTCTGGAAGGTCGCACGACAAGAGCAAATGACGCAGAGAAATGCGCAGCGGATTTGGAGTAAGACTCAGTCTTTTTCTCTGTCTGTTTGGTATTTTCCTTTGTTGGGGACTCGCTTTGTGGAGGATTTTTCTGTAGACAGTTCTTCTCAGTCAGGGAATCCTTCACCTCCTTTTCCCTTGGCACCCTGGGGATTACTTCTCTCCTTTTCGATTCGGCTCCTTTGGTCCCTTCTCTCTGCTTCCAAAGTTTCATTTTTAGTCCATGGCGGGCAAGCGAAGGGCACAACGATGGAAATAGGGGAGCAGTAGCAACACTCAGACAAAGGTGCAGGCCACTTACCTCAACCACATCAGGGCTTCTATTCGCAACAAATCTTCCAGGACGAGGCGTGGGTTAAGACTGAGCAGGAGTTTGTCGAGGCTGAGGAAATCTCTATGGATATGAGTCAATGGGTTAAGGACATTGGATATACCCGCGCCCGAGACACGAAATATTATAAAACTGTTGCTCCACGAAATATTACAAAACTGTTGCTCTTTACTAGCAGTTCAAGTCTCTGTTGGGAAAGGTTCTTCTCGACAGCCAGGAAGAGAGAAATGAAATGTCAATGCAGATGGACGAGCTGATGAGCTTCAGGAAGAGAACAGGAAAATGCAGGCCAAGATAAACATTGTCATCAATGTGATTACAGAACTAGAGTTTGTTGCCTCAGCTCCTGCTTCAGCCCTTGCTTCAGTTCCTGAATCCTCCCATGGGCAAGAGGTGCCTTTAATTCCCATTTCGAATGATGAATCAGGAGAGTGGTTTAAGTTCTTTGCACAATGTCTTTATGAATCCTAGTTATCAAAGGCAAGCTAGAGATATAGTTCTCTCTTTTGTTTTTTTTTACATCAGGGTTACAACATTTTTTGGACATGAAATGAGAATCTATTGTTTTACCTGTGGTCTGATTTCCCCTGGGGAAGACCTGAATTGATGCTGTTTATAAATTTGATTTAAATTAATAGAAATCCTGGTAGCTTAAAAGAAATGAAATATTGGAAACTAAATTCAAAATAAAACACTTAACTAAGTACTTGGATGAATATTCTCGAGAAAAAACGGCGGCCGCCGCAATTAACTTGAGTTACCGCCCAGCATAACCTTTTGTTTTCCTCTTTTACTTTTTCAAAAACTTGTGACGGAATTTACTGCTCGAAGAAATTACTGTACGACAAAATCACTGCGCAAGAGTTACTATGCGAACTTTTCACCTTGACACACTTTAACTTAGGCTTCGACCGGCTTTTACTGCGACATGAATTTGGTTGCGACCAACTCATGTGCGAACAAGTTTTCACTTCCGCTCAATAACTTTATATTTCCTAGTCTAAGGACTTAGGAATATGAAAAACACTTTTTATTGCGATAATCTAGGATTAACTGCGACACAACTATATTGCGACTCACTTGCAATATCATATAAGAAAATAATAAACAAGATTTGTGTCGAACCTCTGCGGGTAAAACTAGGAACTTTTACATAGTGAAATATTTATGGATTCTTGATGTCTTTCACTCACAGTAAATGTAAACAACATTCACTCAGGTAAATATGACGGCATAAACTTAAGGATTTATATTTCATATGACGGCATAACAAAACTTACAGCCGTAAATACAAACTTGGTAAAAACACAGAAGCTTGAGCTTCAAACTCTTCAGTGAGTTTTCATTCTTCTTCTTCGCCACACTTCTCTTCTCTATTGCTTGTCTATCTCTTTTTTTTAGGTTTACAATTTCATCCTTCATATAGAAAATTTCTGCTGACTAGCCGACTTAACATTTAAAGACTGCAATTACTCTCTACCTAGAAACTTAGCTTCAACAACTAAATTCTACTGTCTTATATACGAGAAATCTGAACTCTTTATCTTGTCAGAGTCTCTGGCACCTTCTGACCTGCTACAGACTCTGACAGAGTCGGCTGATTGGATTATGGATCAGTGAGTAATTAATATTTCCAACAATTATTGTGTAGTGCTTGAAACATTAAGCTAGAAATCGGCAGGTAGTAATAGAATTCACAATATGCTTACTAAAGCAAAGTAATGTGAAAAGGACTTTTGTTGAATATTAAAAAATGAATCACCAAAATATTTTAAACAAAGTTGCTTTTAAAATTTTATGCATGAAATTCTAGGAAAAAAAAGAATAGTATGAGGATGGCATCTCCTCTTTTGACATGTTGAGGAAAAAGGAAGAAATTGCAAAGATTGTTTGTTGCATCTATCTCCTTTTTGCAGTTTCTGAACAGGAGCTAGAAAAGAAGAAATCCAAGAAAGGAGATGAGGATAAGAGATTTGCAAAGATAATTTATAGACATGACACTGCCCATAGATGATGTGAGCATTCTTTTTTGGATTAACAACATTTTGGAAGAAACATTGTCAATTCTTTTTTAACTGAAGATGTTGTCAATTGTAATTGTGAAAGTGTCATTTAGGTTGAATGCACATAACATGAAAGCAATGTTTCAAATGCCTTTCTTATATTGTTTGATTAACAAGTTGTCACAATGTATTGATGTACAATTGTAGTTGGCATAATGTAGTTAGTCTTAGTATTTTTTTTGTGCGATTGTGCATTGCAGTGTGGCATTGTATGAAAACATTGTTTTGCATGCACATTTGCTACAGTAAATAAACCCATATGTTGAATCTCAACAATCACAATTACTTATTGGCATTGCTTGCATATTGGAACGAAGGGAGCCATGAAGACATCTCTTTGTCTAAGTAAACTGGTTACCTACTTTTTTGTTGTGATGCAAATGTTGGTGCAATGGAGCCATGTCAATTTATGCATTGAAACATTATGAAAACAAAAAATAATTATAGAAATCGGACTGCATGCACAAAAAATATGGAAAAGGAAGCGTGCCTTAATATTTGCTTTTGCAAGTGTGTGAAAAATGTTCTTTGTAAAGTCACCATTGAGTGCATCAAGGACACTCAAAAGAGTTGTTCTTATATTGCATGACTCCTTTGAGCCATTTATGACAATATTTTTGAACAAGAACGTGGGTGTGGTCCTTGTTTCTTTTAGTTGCATGATCTTAACATTAAATTCTCTTTGTGATGATTCAATTGCACCTTTTTACCATTTTGATGCAAATTCTAGAGTTATCGCATTCTAGACACACGGCTGACATTTCACAACATAATGCATGTCGGTGGATGCAAATGAAAAAATGAAGTGAAACTACCATGGATATTCCATTGGAACAAATCATCACAACAAATCTTACAAGTTTCTGCAATATCTTGTTATGCAGTCTTTTACTTAAGATTAGGATTAAATATTACTAGCTTAGCATATGAAATACTATAATAAATTGCGACTAAACTGAAGGAAGATGAAGAAAATAATGCGCCATCTACACAATGAACACAAGATGTACCCTAGAAAAACTCAATACTGGATAAACCCACACAAAAGGTGAGGTCTATGCCTTGCTATTTTCTTAGTAGTTATGAAATGCCAATACAAAGAAAGTAAACTCACTATGGAGTTGCCATGGACATGGTGGCATGTATGGATACTAAAGGATCTTCTACTTCCTATATACTAGTCCAATATTTCACTCCCTTACTCTTCTCAACTATGGAATAACAATCGATGCAATAAGAATGGAACTTATTTCTATCCTAGTAGCCCAATATTTAACAATGTCATGATAGCCATCTATGTTTAGGGTTAGAGTTCTTGATCAAGGTTAGGGTTTTGTACCACTTACTCCCATTTTGCATGGGTGTCCACTTGTGATTTGCATCACACTTCAGTGAGGGTGGCATTGTTTGTCTTGATTGATCATGATGTTTGCTTGGTAATTGGATGGATGGTTTAGTAATTAATAATTATGGATAATGATGAATGCCCTAAAGACTGCATATGGTCAGTTGGAGGCCTGTGATGTTGAGGTTCTGTTAAGAGAAGCAGGTTTGAAGCATATAATATATCGTTGAAAGAAAATCCTAGGCAGCCTGTGCATAAAAAGGGATTTTGTTGCAAACATAGGCACATCTTCTCCAATTCTGGGCACTCCTGGGCATATTTCAGTCTCCTAACAGAGATGAAAAGCACTAAAACACATACCTGGGCACATCCTAGAGCTGTCCATTCCAGTTCTGGGCTAATTTTGGGTGTTTTGAATCAATTCTCAACCCTGTTTTGACCATAAATCAACAACAGTAGGAATCAATTACAATTCTGGGCATAGTTTGAAGCAATTTCGCGAAGATGCAACCCTAAAATTAGTTACCTGTGAATGAAAACAGCTGTGTAAGCAGCCCTCTTCTATTTCTTGGAAGTTCTGGGCACAATGACGGTAGCAAATAATTATAACCATCTAATTTAGGCAAGTATGAAGTAGTAAGAGGGCATATCAGCATTTCTGGGCATGTCTTAGCCTACTGGCAGCAATAAAACAGCATTCCAATCAGCCTGTTTGTGCATGTTTGCTGCAGCGTTCAGCCTTAAAGGAAGTCTCAGGTGTCTATTAGGTTGTTTGAAGATGAGCCACACCTTGTTTCAGCATCATTTCATGTTCTGAGGAGGCCGCTGACCTTGGAGAAGGTTGCATACCATCTGTTGAAACCCTAATTTAGGCCTCTTTCATGCGTTAGTCAGGATTTGGAGAGGCCGTTAACCTTTGGAAGCTATCTAGCACAGTTGTATACCACTTCTAGGAGGGCGTTTAGCCATTAGGAGGCTCCTCTCACTATTTGGAGAATAGTTACATATATCGGTGATATATTGCCCATATCGCGAGTCATTCCCCTTGGCGATATATCTCCACTAAAAAATCGCGACATTTATGAAATTTTGAATATATCGTGATATATTGAATGTGTCGCGATATATTGAGAATATATCGCGATATTTTGGAAAATATCGCCTTGCTAAAAACATTGCATGGAATTTGGGAAATAAATCCATGGGTTAAGTTTTTGGCGGTGTTATTAAAATCTGAGATATTAAATTATTAAAGCAATAAATAGTAATATTAAATTCTAAAAGTAAAGGTGACATTCTCCTTATTTTTCATTTTCTATCCTTTTACTTAAATTTTTAACATTACCATTAATTGTTTCAGGATGTTTGAGAGTGGTTCTGACCTAGTGGGACTTCATTTGCAAAAAGTAAAATTTTAGATCCCATTTAGAATTCAACAGACTTAATAGTTTTCAGGATTTTAGGATTGCAATGTTTCCACTGGATTTTATCATGTATGTGGGTATAGGAGTGGCATTTAATCAAGCACATCAACCCCTCTATGTACCTTGATGTTGGTGGTGTTGAGTGTTGAACTCCTCTATCATGACCTTAATAAAAATGTACCCTTCACTCAAACAAAATCACTTATTAAGCTTGGGAAGCCTTTTCTACCTTATTTTAGTGAATGGTTTAGGAAGTTTCATCAAAATAGGGTGTTGAGTCGGTTGACTAATGTCCTTGGAGGATCAACTTCGAGATTTGAGTTAGATGCAAGGGTGAGAGTCCAAAGGAGGGGGGCATAGGGTGCTATTGATGCATAGGATCCCGATATAGGCAATGATTTTGATGATATTTAGTTATGGGAGGGGGCAGCTCAAATTCACTTCCGCCTCAGTCCTATTACCTTTCACCATAGCCTGAGCAGTTGGAGCTTCCATATCCACCCTAGGCTCATCCAGAGCACCTGGAAGACCACCTATTGCTTCTAGAGGAATTTGGTTCCCCTTTCCCGTAAAAGGGGTAGAGGGGATTGATGATTTGTATTATTTATGATTGTACTATGTAGTATCTAGATGCCTCATGAGTCAAGATGATTCATCTCACGAGACACATTTATTTTGATCATTTGAGGTGATTTTGTATCATTCTATCAAGAACATATTTCAATATTTTCAATTTATTGTTGATATGTGATCATGATTCCCCATTTGACATCTTATGCATCTTATATATTAGTTGTATTTTCATATTTATGTTGTAACATGTTTATTTGATGTTGTTGTTGCTTTAGATGTTAAAAAATTGAAAAAAATTGTTATTTTTGTATTTTTTTGAGGTTTTACGACATTTACTGATATTTTACGACATTTACTGATATTTTCTGATATTTTCTGATATTTTCACCAATGTTGCTGATAAGTTACATTCCGGACCCTTGGCGATATATTCACCGACAAGATATGCGTCACTTTGTTGGAGAACTTATACATGTATTTTATGCCATATTAGGAGGGACATCTCACTTGGAGGTGATCTAGGGTTGTTAAACGAACTTAAACCCTAAGTTTAAGGTTCACCTCTTTTTTGAAGACCTCATGCCTTGGAGAGCGTTAGCCTTTGGAGGCTTCTTGCACCTTGATTCATGAGTTGGAGTAGCACTTGGATGTTTTCTTTGAGAGCGTTCAACCCTCTGAAGAAGAGTCTAGTGCCATTTGAAGGGATATCTTTTAACTTGAAGGACACCTAGAGCCCAATTGGTTGTCTTGTGAACACCTCTTTCCTTGAAGTCTACCTTGAAGAAGCCTTTGGAGGTTAACTTGTGGACATTCCTTTGGAGTGTACCCCTTGAAGAGGTCTTTTGAGGCTTGTATGTGGACAATTCTTGCCTTGTTTCTCACTTGATGGAGGTGCCCCCTCTCTTTTGGGGCATTTGTATCTTGAGCATTGTATATGTGGCATTGACCACCCATTTCATTTGTATTTTGAATTAGTCAATTGTAAGTAGTGGGGTTTTTGTCATTATTTAATCCACTTTAGGCTAAATCTAGGTATAAATGAATATTTTGTTGTAAAGGAAGTTGAGCTACTCTCCTATATAAAGAGAGCCTCTTTCTCATTTGAACTCATGGTTGGATCTTTTGAGCTTGCTCTCTTTTGAGCCTAAGGGTTTATATCTTGTTAATGTGTGGCATTATTCTTGTTATTATGCTTATCTATTGGAGATTATATTGCTAGTATTGTCCATGTTATTTCTCTTGGGCCATTGAAGAGATAATACTGTCTTGTTGGATTAGATCTAGGGTAAGACTATCTATCTTAGATTCTTTTGTTATTGTGACTTAAAGGGAGGTTCTTCTTACATTGTTCTTCATTTCGATGATGCAATTCAAACCCCCTTTGGGTACAATACACCCAAGGAAGGAAATAAAAGAGGGTGCCCGTCCTTCCCTATGTGATTTCAATTGAACCCTCCAATCTTACCATTGAGGTGACAGTAGCAGAGAGAATTCTTATTTCTTGGACAATCTTTGAAGCAAGGCCCTCTAAGTTAGTAATCCTTTGACTCCATTTCCCTAGATTGGATTTGCACTAGTCCTTGGAGTGGTTTCCTTATCATCCCTATTGAAAAACTCCTATACTACAAAAACAATGTTTTGCTAGGGAAACATCTTCAAAATCACCTTGGTAATTAGTGTCTTTGACCTAGTAATCCTATCTTAGGGAAGACTCCCCCCTAATTTGGAGAAGAGCCAACCTAAAGTGAGAGGGAATTGGTGTGGTGACATTGGCCTTTTCCCTTTGCTCCCCTTGGCTAGCTTGCATCTTTGAGACTTTAATCACACATGCTAACATTGGAGGTAACATGATCCTCTAGAATCTTCTTGAAATTCCACACATGAATAGATCCACATGTGTTAGTAATAGAATTTGATGTGGCTTCCACTCAATACCGTGGTGGTTAACATGATAGGTCTACTTGCGAGAGACATAACTTCCTCCTATTAACTTCGACTGGTCACTGAGGAGATAATTGCATTGTATCAAGATCTTGACGTGTAGAATACCATTGAGAGTTTTGAACTCTGTTCACAAATTTTTCAACCCCCCAAAATTTGATTTGATGCTTCAAATAAGCCCTGTAAGTTTTTGGACCCCAAATAACTGGAACATGACCTACCCCTAATATGGGCCCTACAAAACAATACCTCCATTTTTTCGACCTAGAAAGTACCAAAGTATATGAAAAATTATGGTGATCCATTTCATGTCACACCTCCCCATTTTGGGAGGCTTTGGTTCCCCAAACGTTTTTACTAAAGAAGGTGAGGAAGTGCTTACTCTACCTTTTCCTTGGAGTACCATTTGGCCTTACCTATAAGTTGTCCTTTCAATCCAACCTTCTAGAGTTCATGCTTCCCCCATTTGGTTGTTCTAGACATATTTTGCAAAGTTGTATCCTTTGTTAAATTTGTTCGAGCTTTTGTTGCTAAGTTCTCTAGGTAAGTAAGTCTTTCTCTTCAGTCTCCTGGTCTAACATGGAAGGCTAACATGGAAGGCTCATAGAGTTTTAGATTTTCCAGATTCGCTACTAAGTAAATGTGCATATATGGGGGTAGATTGAGTATGTAGGCATTATCCCTTATCTTCTCCAACACTTCAAAAGGACCACACCATAGAGCCTTGATATTTTTACTAGGACCATATATCCTTTCTTTGTTCAAATGCAACCATTTGTTGTTTCCCACATTGAATGTTTTTTCAATTTTGTGTTGCTCATTTCGGGAATTCTACTTTTTTGTGACATCTTCAATGTTTCATATACTTGCAAATGGACCTACTTGATCTTATTAAAGAAAATTTCAACTTTTGATGCTTCCCCCGTGTTTTCTTCCCTTGCTCCTCCTAGTTCATATACAACATCTAAGGATAAAGGTGGAAAGTATTGAAAGCATGTTTCAAAAGGGCACTTACTAGTAGAAGTATGGACTATTCTGTTATAAGAGTGCTAAATATAAACCAGATTTCCGTCCCAAGTTTTTGCATACTTTTGATTATAACCCCTCAAAGATGAACCAATATCTCGTTCACTACTTATGTTTTTGTATTTGTTTGTGGATGTGAAGTTGTAGATAACTTCGACTTAGTGTCCATATTTTCCCAAATTGTAGTCCAAAAGGCATTGAGAAATTAGGTATATCTATATGACATGATGCTCCTTGATATCCCAAAATGCACTCAAAACTTTCTAAAGAACATCTTTGTTGCATCTTGTCCCTTGAAGGTTTTTTTAGAAGGCATGAGAATGCACATGTCACTAAAACTATCAACTAGGTACACAAATAGTCATGTCCTCTCTTGGTTCTTAACAAAGCTCCCATGGTATCCAAGAAGATGTTTTCCCATGGTCTAGTAGGTATAGGTAAGGGATGGTATAACTACAAACCTTGTTTCCTATTACTAATCTTGCTGGTACTATAAGATATGAATCCTCCAGTAAATTGAGCTACATATTCTTGCATTCTGAGCCAATAAAATACCTCTATAAATTGGCAACTATCTTCCCAACACCAAAATGGGCCCTACAACTTTGGAATTGTGAGCCTCTCTAATAAGTTGCAATGTTTCACCTTGGGAACATATAGATTGTTGTTGAGCCCCTCATTTTGAATTTTGAAGACAACCATGTTTTAGTAATAGGAGGAATAGAGTGATGCAAACTAAGAAAATAGAGCAAACAAGCGTTGTGCCACACAAAGAAGAGAAGCCTCTACATTGAAGGAATTCTAGAGTCAAAACAGTAGGTAGGATGCTAGGTCACTAAGGATGAACTAGAAAAATGAGGAAGAGGTCTCCAGTAAATGTATTGGTTCATCTTGGATGTTGATGGAATGAAACCCCATTCACAAATTTTTGTATCTTCATTTTGTATGGAAATGATGTGTTTTATTGTTATTATTTATATTAATGAATGGACATTACTTGATTTAATTTATATTTTGCACTTAAGTAGGATGTTAGTATTGGTTATGATGGTGTTTTAGTTATCGAGATTCCAGTGTATCGATGTGAATCTCGATTTGATGGGTAATGGTTGGCATAAGAGCTAAGAAAACTATGTATATTAAAGTGAGTGTCAATCGCATTAACCATGTTACGTGAGCCTTATACAGTCTCAGTCTCGACACAATGCTTTGGGTGAGACCTTCTCCTTCCTAAGGATTGAATATGCTAATTGCCAATGCTTACACTGCATTGGAGCCCCTTTGTTGGACACAGATGCAAACCTTAGTATGGATTGAACCAATATATCATATCTAACAAATATACGGAAATAACTATCATCATAGTGAAGCTAACAAACACAAAATTGCTTAAAGAGGAAGATAATACCCATTAAGATTACACTATACAATAAAACAAATTATAATGTTCTTGTTGTCGCCTTTCACGCACCTGGGGGGGACGTGGAATAAATATTCAAGCCACTCAGTGCGTCCTTGGGGACAAGTCTCGAGTCAAGGCTATCACCTTGTTCTTGACTCCTCCATTTAGGCCAACTCCTAATTGAAGCCAAGGGGGGTAGACCCTATGAGTTACTAAGGCTGATTAAGCTTGAGATGGTAGTTAATGATTGAGTAAATTGTTTAGGAGTTTTTATGAAAGTGACGCAAGAGATTGCAATAGTGATTAAGACAACAACATGAAAAACAAATTAATCCATCCACATAAGATTCACTTTAAGTAAAATAATTGTATGATGTAGACCAGTGTTGAAAAATGGAGTCTGAAATGGAGTGATGAATGTATTGCAAATGTTCTTGGTCGATTTTAGTTTATTGTGGAAGATGAGTGAATTAAATTAGGGGGAAGAGAACTCCAACTATACCCGAAGGGACGAGGAGTATGTCCAAAACCCTTATCTGATGCGATTCCACGTGACCATATGTGGGCTGGATCAGAGTCTCTGAGACATGTCCAACACTACTTAACAAGGATGTAGCCTGACGGTGTCCCGAGGTCACTACCTAGTTGTTCGCGCTTCCTCTGTGAATTCACCCCGCAACAGATTAAATCGAGGGGTAGGAGTTTTTCCTTGGGAGGTTAATTTAAAAGTGAGCCTAATTAAACTAGTCACCCACATTGCTTTTGATGCAACCAACTGTTCGGTCGAACCGCAGCAGTGCAGAGCATACACAACAGAGCCTTGGTAAAGTTTTAAGGAATTTATGTGCAATGTGTTTGCTTGTTTATTAAATCCCCAAGAATCTCTTTCAGGCTAAAAGCCCTAATCGAGAGAGCAAGGGGTGTAAATTGTACGAAAAGTAAAGAACAATACCAAAAAATAAATAAGTAAATGTTTTTCTAATTACTACACTGCGCAAATATTTTCCCTTTCGGTAATTTGGTATAGCGCAGTAGGTTAGTATTTGTATTACTTTGCAAGAAATTAGAAATGACAAAGTATTTAATTTATAAAGCAAACTACACTAACAAAAGAAAAACCATGAAAAAAGTGCACCAACGTAAAACTCCCCAGGGGGGATGGGGAGTGGGCTCTGAAGGAGCCTACTCAAAATATTTTATACCCACCTAGGGTTTTTGTTTAAGTGGACAAAGTGAACCCAAAAGAGTAGATAGGGGCATGAGATGACTAGATCGGGGTGCTTGAAGATTGGATCTATGATTTTGAGGCGGGTCCAAGCATACCCATCTGACAGATCTGAAGAAAAGGCCACCCATCCAAGAAGAGTGCCCCCACCTAGAGTGACTAGTGCTGGATCCCGGGGTAAATGGAGTCCAATTAACGTGAAACTTGAGATTTAGGGCTTATTCATTAATATCCAAGTGGGTTTTGATGGCCGTCATTAAAAACTCACCGAATCTATCAGATCTAAAAAATGATGGTTTTAAGAAAGAGGGGTTGTTTCACAATTGGATGAAAATAATAAAACACAATACGTACCTTGCAGATCATACCTGAGAATACTTGCGGCCGCCTTAGATGTCGATGATCCTTCCGGTTAGTTACAATTTCAAGCTAGATCCGACATGCAATGAAGGAAAAACACCCAAGTGAGGAAGTGTGCCTTGTCTTCTCCACCTGCAAAATCAATCTACCGAATTCAGAATTGTTCACTGATGAAAAAGATAAGCTACGTACAACATCCACAGAGAAATATTCAATGCACAAAGTAACAATTGATCACTCCTTGAACATGAGGCGATTTGGTTGAAAGACGACGCGGGTTGCCCTAGCAATCTCCTCCTCCAATTCACTACCTGCAAAAAAATGGGTACGATCCTCACAGAATAATATTGTTTGCATACAAGATCTCACTGAAATGTCTAAGCAAGAGGCATAACAATCACGTCCACGACATTCACAAAGCTCCCAAGAGATTTCTGCAAAAGTTTTATTATATTCAATATTTCCAGAGCCAAAAGTCCCTTCACAAATGAGAGAGCATCTCAATATATAGATCTCTCAAGTACATAATACCTAGATCCAAAAAGATCAAGGGTCAAGATCATAAGATAAAACCATCCCAATCTACAGCTAAGATTAGCGGATACATCTCACATGGAGCAACTCAAAAATATAAGGGGGCGCATCACTAGAAATGCCCAATGAGGGGCACACCACATAAAACATGACTAATGGCCACAAAGTAGCACATGGTGGGGCTTGGAGGTCATGTTATCCTTCACTAGCATGGCCCCGTGGCACAATAGCAATGTGTGGTGGCAGATAGTATAAAGGAGTGATGAAAGTCACTAGGGGATTTGCCTCAAAATACATCAAAATATCCTCAAAATGCATAAACCAAGGATGTGTGGACCCCAAATGAAGTGAAGCTGATGCCGGATGATGAGTATGACCCAAACACTTTGCTTCAGACCACTTCCATGCCAATCCTTTGCCTCAATTACCCAAATTGGTTTCCTCATTAGCCATTTTCAATTATTAAAATACTACCTTGGGAACATAAAACAACCAATATCTCACTTGGGAGGAGTCTACTCAAAAAGTAACTGCACAGATGTGCCTGGCACCCCAGGTATATGGTATAAACGACTGGCTGCACCCCACAAATCCACTCCAGTGTTCCAAGAGATCTCCTCAGTAACTGCAAAGTGTTTAATTTTCATTCTCCCTAGGGCAGATCTGCTATAAAAGCCCAAATGATCCATATCTATGATGTGCTTGCCTGAAACTGAAAACCAACTGCACCAATGGACTCAGAATGTCCAAATCAACTAGGAATGAGTACTCACACACCATAAGTCCATCAGAGGCCCTATCCAATGTTAGAACAATAATAATAATAAAGCCTATAAATGTTGATAATCGTAGAAATAGTACAATCCATCTCAACAAATCACCATCTGAAACATGAATATGTCTAATGGACACATGTAGACCATAAATAATCATCATCCACAACCATTGGTCTATAACTCATCCCGAATCCTACTCATGGCCTAGCCAACACTAGGTTGACCAAGTCAACACTGATCAAATGATGACCCAAGTGCTAAAATATGATGCTGCAAAGTACTAATGGACATGCATGCTCAATTATCTATGCTAGCAATAACACTCCAATATGATTAGATTTTGTTGGCAAGTATAAGCACAATACATATATAATAATCCAAATCACAATGATCAGTTGCTTCAAAACAAGAACCTCGAGTGTATACTAATTTATAGATTTAGCCCTTTTGCTAGTCAAGGGTGAAGAGATCATAAGAAATAGGTAAGGCCAAGGGATGACTTAATAACTCAACACTGTAAGCATTTGGCCTAAAGGACAAGGGGATCCACACAACGCATAAGTTGGACTAGGTGAACAATTGGGCATGGCGGTGTCTCACAAATGGGTGGAATGATGAGAAGGATTCACTAGACTCTAGACAAGCAACCTTTTTAAGACTTAATTTGCTCAGCATTTATTTCACTAGTTGACCTCTAAAGGCAGGTGCCTTGGTAAGCCTTCTGGGCTTCCAGATAATGACAAATACATGACCTTCTTGGGCCAGTCTCTCCCTGCTTCCCCGTGGGGGCAAATGAGCTGTACATGTAATATCCCAAACTGATATAATAGGAAAACAAACCCCGAACTTTGCATGCATGCAGTTGCATACAAATATGTGCCTTAGAAAAATACGGAGATGCTATAAAATAGGAGAAATCAATGCATGTACATACCCATATATAGCTCAAATAAATAAGCTGCTGCTGGGAGCCCGGATGATGTGCTTGCTTTGTCTCTGATCACGATGACACGGTGTGACGGTGAAACCCTCTGGTTGGATGAATAATCACCCTCCCGGAATAACTACTGAATGTAACCTGATGATGAACTAGTGTTGAACCTGTATGATCCAACCTGATGATGAACTAGGGTAGATAGTTTTCACTCCCAAAATACACTAGTTAGCTGAGCATGCGCTCAACCCCAACTTAGCTCGCCGAGCTCTCCAGTTCGACTCCACAAATCAATTATCACATAAGTATCTTCTCCATTCACTTTATCTTTCTTTTATAACTTTCAACTGCGAAAACCCTAACTTTTGACCTAACTAGGTCAGTTTAACTTCTAATTTGCAGTTGACTTGCATGCGTGCGCATGGAGACTTAATCGGGTGCATGCATCATTAAATAATGCTCAAATGTCATGCATGCAGGTGGCCTTTGGCTCTGGTGGCCCTCTTCCACCCAATGGTGATATAATATTGATGCCCTAGATCTTCTGTAGATGGCATCAGTCTTCAGCTGATTCCCTGACTGTCAGTACCCGCTCGAACCCACAAGGATCACATAGGTTAGCGGGTTGGTCCTCAATGCCTAGGAAAAAGAGGACATTACAGTCCTCCCCGCTCGAATTTGCTTGTCCTCAAGCAACTGTAAAGCTGGGTGCTGTAATACCTGTTCTGTCTCCCAAGTGGCCTCCTGTATAAGCAGATCTTTCCATTGAACCAAGTAGTCTCTGATGATTTTGTTCCCCAGTTTCCGCTCTCGCACCTCTAGAATGCGCTCCAGAATCAGAATCAATTGCCCCTCATTATCAAGGGGGGGGCAGCTCTCAAATCCCCTATCTGGAGGTCGACCTGCTGGATGGTCTCCGAATACTGCTGGATGTTGTGTGGCCTTATCTGGTGGTTTCCTGAAGGTAACAAAACACTCTGCTGCTCCCTCAATATCTCCCTATCGGAGTACTGCCTCCAACTTGTGTGATGTCACTAGCGTGGGAGGGTAGGTATTCATCCCTCTCAATACTACCTTCTATCCCTCTGCTCCTGTGAACTCCATCTCCATTCTGGTAGTTTGTGGAATACTTCCTCAGGGAATACATCCACTGAACTCCTAATACCACCTTAATGTCAGGTACATCCACCACATAAAATGTCTCCATCACTGTATAATTCCCAAGTGTTACTGTTAATTGAGGAATCCTCTGACTACACTCCATGGTGTGACTTGCTGTAGCTACTGAAAACCCATCAAAACTCTCAGTCTGAATGTCTCTCCTTTTAACCCATGCAACATCATTAAAGTTGTGGGATGCCCCACCATCTATCAGCACTCCCACTCTGTGGCCCTGTACAGTACCTCTGATTCGGAGAGTGTGGAATCTAGAAACCCCTGTCATGGTAGCAATGGTACCTCCTGAGGTCGGCAACTCCCTAACTGTCTTTGGTGTCTCTCTCTGCTCCTGATCCAGATAATCATCATCCTCTCCATTGTCAGAATAGGCCTCTATGTAGTAAGCCTTTCCCTTCCCTGAACATTTGTGACCTGGTACCCATGGTTCCTGGCAAGTGAAACATAACTTTTTTCTTCTAAGGTCCTGTCGGGTATTATTGTCCATCCACTCTTTCTTGGGCCATTCTTTTTGGATGGGTTTCCTCTCTTCATCTTCAATAGGGGAATTGGGTTTGGGAGGAAGCCTAACCTTGGGTACTGCATCCTGTAAATCTCTAGTCCATCTGATGGCATTTGCTAGGGTGGTGGGCCTATAAGACTTGACCCATCCCCGTAAGGGTTCAGTGAGAGCCTCAATGAACAACATAATCAACTTGCTCTCTGATATATCTGTCACCATGATTGCTATCCTCTGAAACTCTGAAATAAATGCATCTGCACTACCTGTCTTCTTGAGTTGTGCCAGCTCTCTAAAGTGGACCTCAGAATCCTTCCGATCAAACCGCTCAATGAGCCTCTGTGTAAAATCTGGGTACGATGTGATGGTGTTGTGACCCAGTGTCACTAACCCGTGATACCACCACTCATGTGCTTCTCCGTCCAAATGCAAAGTAGCCAATTTAATGGCATCTGTCTCAATCATGGGGTTGAGCTGGAAGTATGTATCCAACTTCTGTACCCAAGTCCTCGCTGGCCCACCTCGAGTGCCCTCAAAGGTAGGGATAGTCAGTTTCCCTACGGTGAGCTGTAACTCATAGTTCTGGGTAAATGGCCTATTGTAAGCTTTGGGTTTGTTCTTACTTTTAAAGTGGCAGAAGTCAGTGAAGGTCATGGCTGAATGGAAGTCCTCTCCTAAAGCTCTATATTCTCTCAGATAGGCACTCATGGGTTCTTCTCGTTCTGCTTGTGCTAGAGGCACTACAGCTGGACTATCTAAGACTTGAGGCATGGTAGGTCGGAAGGGCTTGTGTATATGGGGATGGATTTGCATGTTGGTATATAAGTACTCCCTACTACTGTTGGTGGATACCCTATCGCTGTAGGGAAATAAGGGACTGTGTGGGGTGGGCCCATTCTTCTCAGTCATTTGCCTGAAGGTGCTCATCATTTCTTTTTGCCCAGTGGTGAGTTCTTTTATGGCTGATATGAGACTATTGAAAACTATTTTATCATCATCGGCCATTGTTTCTTTACCTTTTTCAAACTGATACCCTCTGTTCCCCAAATCTATGTCCTCTAACTCCTCTTCTCTGTCTCCTGTGAGTAATGTTGTATGGGTCTCCTGGGTTCATTTATAATTTTTGCATGCCCACAACTGGCAAGGAAATAGTTCTGAAATATGGGGTTGGCAGTTAACAACAAAAATATGCAGTACAAGAGTACCTGGTTCCAACGCATGAAAGAGAATGTATGGTGTTGTAGATGACTGATATAATGCAAGATAACAATTCAGACTTTATCCAACACCCCTTAGTGGAAGGAAAACTGTAGCATGTTGAGATCACCCTTCTTTGGGGTCAATTTCGTTTATAGTAACAACAGTCCTAACCTCTTGCAACAAGTAGATCCCTAAAAAAAATGACTAATGAGCTTGGACAGAGATGAAGTCACTCTTGTAGCAGCACGAGTTCCAACAGATGACTGCTAAAATATGTTAATTGATTTAGGATTTGGTCAAATACTGGATTAAACACTGCTATATTACTGTCGAATGGGTTCTTTGCAATAAATAACGAGCTCGGTAGTGAACTCAGTTTCCTCCCAAGAGAGAATGTTTACGGTAGTGGGAAAGCGGCTCAATGAGACCGGCTCTCTCTCCTATTGTCGTATGCCTCAACCTCCTCCCATGCCCTCTCCAATCGCGGCCTTCTTCGAGCTTCACGTTCTCTGCAACCAAAAATCGCGACCTTGTCAAATGGAGATGTTTCCTGCCAGGATGGCCCCACAACCCTTCCACTGAATTCACAATTGTGCAAGGAAAAGTTCGAGTCTTCAAAGCGGTCACAGCAGCAGCAATACGACTTCAATCTCCAGCAAATTCTTAGTTGTAATTACTGAGATCTCTTCTTGCATATCAAAATACCACTGAAATTTCTGAACCCGAGATCGAAAACGGAGGATAAATTGAATTCAATTTAGCTGAGGAAAGTATGAACGTATAAAGAAAACTTTGCTTCCGGGTGGAACTAACGAATGTCTAGCTGAAAGACGTTGAATTGCACCAGATCGATTCGCAGCTCCTTCACAATCGCTCTACAGCTCAGACAGCCTCACCACACAACTACTTGTGCAGGCATCTTCAGCTGCAGACCTCCATTATACATGACCTAGGGTTTCATTTTCCAGGAGTTCAATTCCTATACTTCTTTGGTTGCTGGATACAATAAAGTGGGTATTTGCGTTAAAGAAGGGTGTTTGTCATAAAATTCCTCAACGCCCAAAAGAAGACAAGAATTCACGGGCCAATTAGAACGGTGTTATCTTTTCCCACAACGATTTCAACGACTACCCTGTACGTATCCCATTTATTTGGAAGATTCACCCTCCTGCTTTAGGGAAAATATTGATTTGAAAATACCTAGTCCCGGATAGAAAATGAAGTTGTTTAGCCCCTTTCTCTGACCCGATAGATGGATTTCTTGACCGCACTAGCTTTTACTTTTGGTTGGCTCGCGCGACTGTAAGAACTAGGGACAACGAGAATCGCGTGGAAGATCCTTTGCTGGAGAAAGACGGGCAAGAGAGCCGCGCCTCACAACGCTTCTACCAAGCCTCACGGCTTGCTCAAAACTCACGGCCTCGGTCTATAAAATTCAACTCCCACAATGAAATGGAAACCCTCAATAGATTCCTGCTCAGGCTGGCAGGAAAACCAGCTCTGATACCACTATAATATCCCAAACTGATATAATAGGAAAGCAAACCCCGAACTTTGCATGCATGTAGTTGCATGCAAATATGTGCCCTAGAAAAATATGGAGATGCTATAAAATAGGAGAAATCAATGCATGTACATACCCGTATATAGCTCAAATAAATAAGCTGTTGCTGGGAGCCCGGATGATGTGCTTGTTTGTCTCTGATCACGGTGACACGATGTGACTATGAAACCCTCTGGCTAGATGAATAATCAACCTCCCGAAATAACTGCTGAATGTAACCTGATGATGAACTAGTGCTGAACCTGTATGATCCAACCTGATGATGAACTAGGGCAGATAGTTTTCACTGCCGAAATACACCAGTTAGCTAAGCATGCACTAAACCCCAACTTAGCTCGCCGAGCTCTCCAATTCGACTCCACAAATCAATTATCACATAAGTATCTTCTCCATTCACTTTATCTTTCTTTTATAACTTTCAACTGCGAAAACCCTAACTTTTGACCTAATTAGGTCAGTTTAACTTCTAATTTGCAGTTGACTTGCATGCGTGTGCATGGAGACTTAATCGGATGCATGCATCATCAAATAATGCTCAAATGTCATGCATGCAGGTGGCCTTTGTCTCTGGTGGTCCTCTTCGACCCAATGGTGATATAATATTGATGCCCTAGATCTTCTGTAGATGGCATCAGTCTTCAGCTGATTCCCTGACTGTCAGTACCCGCTTGAACCCATAGGAATCACATAGGTTAGCGGGTTGGTCCTCAATGCCTAGGCAAAAGAGGACATTACAGTACATTATAGAAAGAATGAGTGTTCATCCTCTAGCCATCAACTTTATTTTTCATTGATAACTCACCAGCCTCCAAGAGTAGGTGCCCTGGAAAGCCTTTTGGGCTTCCAGAAAATGACTAAGGCTCAACCTTCTAGGGCTTGCCTCCCTGAAACCCTATGTAGATACATGAGCCTTACACCATACAATGGATGAGTGCTCATCTCTTGGCCACTGGCTAGTTTTGTTTTTCCATTTCCAGTACTGTCTAAGGACACTTTTATTTTGCTAGCAGGGCATCCATTTAGAATAACTTTAAGCTCTGATGCCTTAGTGTCTAAAGACACTTTCTTTGGTAGGACTACTTGTGTTCAAGACCTAGAGGTAGACACTCCTTGTGACAAAAATCACATAAACCAACACCGAGACACAGTTTTATACATGGAGACCTATTCCAACATAGAGGTGAAGGTGGGGGAAATCCTAGATGTCATTAGTCAAATTACAAGTCAAGGATAGTCAATGAAAATGGGAAGGCAATGGATGGATGGAGACAATGGAAGTGATGCTAAAACTAGCAAGCCATGTCCCTGAGGGGAAAAGACTAAATCCATACTAGGAGTAGGACAAGGTCAATGAGTATACAAAGGAATTTCCCTGTCAAAACCACTGGATCATTTTTACTTTAGATTTCAAGTAAACTAAGATAAAATATTGCCAACATATAATCAATATCAACTGAGTCTCACTGCTAAAATAGGTAACAGAGCAACATCAAAATCCATAAGCACAAACCATAATATCACCTGGGTCATGTACCTGCACTGGATCTAAAATCAAGTCTGAAAATTCCTGGGACAACTGCTGCTGCTACACATAAGCACTATATCAATCTCTGCTTTGGGTCATGAGAATGGCTAACTTAGTCATTGAATTTGGGGTCATGAGGCTCAGTCATGGCATAGAACTGGTCAATCTAGTCACTCTGGATCTGTTGAATGTGAGAGATCAGGAACTGCTGGCTCATCATCTGCTGATCTCATAGTAAAGGACTGGCTCAAGGAACTGCTCATGAACAAAAGTAGCCCAACTACTATATATGTGACAACATGTACCATATCTTGTATGTAAAAATACTGGATTTCTATGTGCTTTGATTTGTCATAGAACACTGGGTTCTTCGTCATTTTTATACAACTCTGGTTGTCACATAAAATCATCGTGGTATCCAATTCCAGGTCAAATAGACCTGACATCAACGTTTGAAGCCATATGGATTCACAACTAGCAGAACAAGATGCTATATACTCTGCTTCAGCTGTGCTGTGAGCAACATTGGACTGCTTCCTGGTAAACCATGAAATCATGGCGGATACCAGACAATAACATCCACCTAAGGTGCTCTTCCTGTCTGAGACACTTCGAGCCCAATCTGCATTTGTATAATTGTACAATCTGTAGTCATGATCTCCAACATAGTGTAGACCAAAGTCTATTGTACCTTTTAGGTACCTCATCACATGCTTTGCAGCTACCAGGTGAACATGTATAGGCTTAACTAGATATTGACTCAGTGTGTTCACCGCAAAGCATATGTCTGGCTTGGTATTCGTCAGATACATCAACGACCCAATAATCTGTCTGTACTGAGTAACATCCATGGCTTTACATTCCAACATATCAAATCTTTTTAAGATTTCTACAACATACTTTCCTTGGTTGCGAAAGATTCCTTCCGGGCTCTGCCATACTCCCAGACCTAGAAAATAGTGCATCAATCCAAGGTATTTCATCTCAAATTCTTCAGCGAGTTTCTTCTTGGACTCTACAATCTATTTCTCATTTCCTGTCAGAAATAAATCATCTACATACAACAATAATATGACAGGTTCATCATCCATAACCTTAAAGTAAAGGTTAGGGTCAACTTTACTTTTGGTAAAGCCCAAGCTCGTCAAAAGGATATCTATCCTTCCATACCAAGCTCTAGGCTCTTGCTTCAATCCATACAGAGCTTTCTTCAACTTACATACGGGAGTCTGTTTGTCTTCAACTTCAAATCCTTGTGGTTGTTCTATGTACACTTCTTCCTCAATAACACCATTCAGGAAGGTTGTTTTCACATCCATTTGGTGTAAACTCCACTTCATCATGGATGCAAGTGCCATGATGGTTCTAATGGAAGTGTACCTTGCTACTGGCGCAAATGTATCTTCATAATCAATTCTCTCTTTTTGAGAGAATCCTTTGGCCACAAACCTTGCTTTGTATTTCTCAATACTTCCATCAGCTGCATGCTTTACCTTGTAGATCTATTTTGAAGATACCACACTTTTGCCTTCTGGTTTGGGAAATATATCCCAAACATCATTCTTTATTATAGATTGGTATTCTTTTGGCATTACTTCTACCCGTTCTTTCTTTTGTACAACTTCTTCATAACTGGTAGGTTCTTGATCTACCAGATCACACATTAAAGCCACATAACTGGAAAATGGCTTTGACTTCTTGCTTACTCTTGTGGAGCCTTCTGGAGCTCTATACTTCTCTGCTTCTTGTATAATTTCTTTTACCCAAGCATGCTTTCTCTTTCGTGATATATTCATAATAGGAGGTTCTTGAGGTTCTAGCATATCATGGTCCTTTGATGTTTCTTCTTCAGGGGAGGGTGCAACTTCTATATTTTTGGGAGGTGCATCTTCTTCATATACTTCTTCATGCTGGCACTTTTTGGATCTCCTGAGAGATGATTCTTCGTCAAATGTTACATCTCTACTAATCTCCATGTGATGGAATCCTGGAATGTATATTCTGAAGGATTTGGAGACTTCATAGTGTTGCCAACTTTTTTGTACCATAGTTGGGTTACTTGAGGAGCCGCCAGTTGTCAAACATGACCAATGTTTGATTTCAGTGTATTAGTTGATCCGTCTTTATGTCTAGCCAGTTTTGGCTAGTCAGTTTTTTATTTGAATAATTTTGACCATGGCCCCGCGGGGTTTGTAATAAAATGTGCTAGTA
>LPNX010128774.1:730597-792479 GCA_001517045.1 Pseudotsuga menziesii
TAATTCTTGATTGACCAGCCAGTCAGATCCAACTTTCAGATCATCATTCGGCCACATAACGCATATTTTCTCAAAAAAGTCATTTTTGGGGAAAAAATTGATTATTTAATAAAAAATGATTATTTTGGAGAAAATCCAAAAGTCTCCAAATTAATCCAAATTCAGTGAAATAAAATGCAAAATGACATGGCATTGGGCATTTATGCTGATTGGAGTTAACAAAACTCAGCTTTAGTCAGCATTCAGTGAGCATTAAAGATATATTCAGTTAACGGTCTTGTCATCTCCAGCAAAACTCATGAATTGGATGAGATGGAGAGCATTCATTGGCTTGATGTTTTGATTGAGGCAAGAACTGGTGATTACACTTATGATCTCTTAGCAGTGGCTCCTCCTTACCTAGCTGTGGTTCCTCCATACCTCGCTCACGCCTTCACCTACTTGCTCACGCCCCTCTCTCCTCATGAGGGCGTCATCACACGTGTGGCCTCATTTGTGGCTTGGTTTCAGTGCTTAGGGTTGGAGTGGGGGTGCCTTGCCTGGGTGGAGGCCTCCCCTCACTCTTAAATCTCCAGCTTCGGTTTTGTGCTCTCAGTGGTGTGCCGAGCCGGTTAGGTCTGGTTTTCTGGTTTTAGGGTTTTGGGTCTTCTCTCATTGTATAAATAGAGGCTTCTTTAGCTCTATTGGGATGGATTTTTGCGTAGAGAAACTATGTCCAAACTTTGTAAATGCTTGTTGCTTTATGCAACCGTTGGAATAAATTTAAGGCTTTGGAGGCTCATATGGTTTGATAATGGTGGATGAATGCTCTTGATGGATGAGGTGATTGTGTTCTAATTTTCTCTTTCATGTCTATTATGATTAAAGATCTATGCTTTAGAAGGCTTCTGTAAGCACGTAAGAACAATTATTTGTGGTTTGCAATTTAATTGTTTATTGCTTTACTCTTAGAAATTGAAAGTAGCATTGTTTATTCAGTCATATTTCATGCTCTTTTACATTTCAATTTGTGAACAATACATGATCTAATCCATCTTTTGGCAAGTATTTGAGTTGATTTTGTGCAGATCAGTCCATCCAATCAAGTAGAAGTTCGAGCTCAGCTGCATCTTCTTCTCTTGGAGTCAAGTGCAACTTCCGGCAATTGCAAGCTGTAAGGAATCCAAACATCCTTAAGAAGATCCACAGGTTTGAATATTTTCTCTGTTCTTTCATTCATCTTTCAAGGTAAAAATTTCTAAATTTTTGGGTTAAGGCATGGTTTGGGCTAAAGTGATCAATCATTCACCAAACCGTATTCCCCTGTTGGCTGTCCCTTCTTCATTTTGCAGCCCTCTTTCACTTTTTATTGCAGCCCTTTCTTCTCCTCTTTCGCTGCCCTCTTTTGCCCTTTTTCCTTACTTTTGCAGCTCTCTTTTTGCCTAAATTTGCAGCCCTATTCACCATTTTTTGCAGCCACTTTTTGGGCCCTAGTTTCAGCCTTCTTCCTCATCTTTTGCAGCCTTCTTTGTATTTTTTTCAGCCCCTCTTTCACCTTTGTTTTCAGCCTTCTTTGACCTTACTTTGCCCTCTTTTCACCCCTTTTGTCTTCTCTTTCCTATAGCCTCTTTTTCTTCTCATCTTCCTCTGGTTTTGGTAAAGGTTGGGTTCATTATTTTTTATTAAGTTCATAGATCTAGTTTATTTTTTTTTGGACTAACATCATAACGAGTTAGTGTTCAAAGCTCTTACTTCAAGCAGGTGAAAGAGAGCTCAATGGCCTTAAGAAAGCAAGGAGCAAGCAGAGAGCAAAAAGACCAAAACATCTCCCTCCTCTTTCTTCCCTTTCTCACCTTTGCTCATTCAAAAAGACGCTGAACACAACAAAAGATTGTAAAAAATTAATAAAGAGCGAGTGGGATTATGGCTCCCACACCTCTCTTCCCCCATTTGGGGGAAGTTTGTATCGTCCCATTGTCATGCTTTTTCTTTTTCCTTTTTGCTTAATAAACTGCTAAAGGTAGAATAGGATAGAATAATTGCATAATCATTGGAAAGGTAGTTTATGTTTTGATTAGTTTACCATTCATAAAAAATGAAGTGAAAATGTTGATTTGATTGTTTACTTAGATATTTGCATAATTTCTTTACTGTTTTACTTACCCCCTTGCTTTCTCGATTATGGCCCTAAAAAGCCTGAAAGAGACTCTTGGGTAGTTAGATCTTTATGTTTCTGTTTCTTTAAGTTTAACGAATTAATTAAGTCTCTTGAACTTGCAGTAACATAAGTCAAGAGCACTCTCTATCGGAGAGCATACTTAGAACTGCACATCCTTGCATTAGGCATCTTAGATTAGCTAAGTCTCTTGAACCACTGTCATAAGACGGGGTCAAGAGCGCTCTCTGTCAGAGAGTCTTAATTAATTAGCTTAATAAAATTTGCAACACACACCCCCTAATTAATTAACTTCGTTTTCTCCTTGTCGGAGTATGCTCTGACCGACCTCAAAATCGGAGTACCCATAAACGGCATTGGATTTCTAATCTTGCAAGAAAAACTTAATAAAATTTAAACCTTGTAACCAACGCACCGACGTTGTAGGGAATTTTCTAAAGTACTTCTTAGTAGAGGCGCCGAAACCCCCACAGTCTAAGCTTCTCAGCTAGCTGGTCAATCTCTGCGATACCAGCCTGGGATACTGGGCGGGCCCGTCATGTCTTCAACGGATTGAACTTGGAATATTCTCTCGGCTTTTTGACAAAGCTTCGTTGACACCCTAATCAAGAGCACTTAAAATTCTTAAAATCTACCAAGAGCACTCGCACAACCTAATATTCACTAGTTTGATTTCAAGACTTGCTATTAAATTCTTTGCACATTTCATTATTTTGACTCCATAAGGCATCGGTCTTTTAATCTTCATAATTATCATATTTGGATCAATTGTCTGTGGCCTGTTTTGATTTCTATCTGTGAATGCATAATTAATGAAGTCTGGAATCATTACTTATCTTTTAAACTCTTGCTAGCAACGTGGATTGCTTTGATTTATGTGTCAAACTCATAATAAACAAACACCTTTAATCACAATAACTCCTAAACAACACCCATCCGTATCCGTAACTAATTAAAACACTTTAACCACATTGAGCCATAGAAAACTCTTTGTTAGGGACTACCCCCCTTGGCTTTGTTAGGAGTTAGCCTAAACGGAGGAGCTAGGAGTAGGTGACAGTACTTAGCTCTGTGCTTGCCCCCAAGGTCACACCTCTCCCACTTTCCTAAGTGAGGAGACAACTTTCGGAAGATTTCTGCTGCTGGTGTGCAATCGACGGACAACACATAGTATCCAACAAGTATTCCCTTCTTTTCGGAAGGGTCCAACTTAGTTCTCTTTTCTTTTGGTATGTGAACATCATATATTGGGAAACCAAATATATTGAGGTGGCTCACTTCAGGCGTCTTTCCTGTGAACATTTCTTCTGGAGTTTTGAATCCAAGGGCACTATGTCATAATCTATTATGTGCATAAACTGTCGTTCTTGCTGCTTCAACCCATAGATGCATTGGAAGATCTTGATTATGTATCATTGTCTTCACTGCTTCCATAATGGTCTTGTTGCCGCATTTCACACACCTGGGGGGGAACGTGGCAGAAATATTCAAGCCACTCGGTGTGTCCTTGGGGGCGAGTCTCGAGTCAAGGCTGTCACCTTGTTCTTGACTCCTCCGTTTAGGCAAATTCCTAACGAAGCTAAGGGGGGTAGACCCTACAAGTTACTAAAGCTAGTTACTTAGATGATGATGGTATTAAATAAGTAAGTTTTTTAGGAGTTTTGATTTAACAATTGTAAACAACAGATAACATGATGAGACAATCACAAGTAAGCATGATATGACACCCAATCACGTATAGATTGAAAGAAATAAACAGTTGACCAGTGCCTTAAAATGGAGTCGAAAATAATTAAGAGTGCTTGCAAGTGCTAGAGTGAATGATGTGCAATTGTATCTTGGTACGTTTTAAATTAATGTGAAAAGATGAGTGAATTAAATTACGCAGGGGGACTCCAGATATACCCAGGGGGTACTTGGAGTATGTCCAAAAGTAACAACCGCTACGGCTACCCGCAAGGAATGTGTGGGCTGAATGGAGTCTTTGAGACTGTGTTCATAATAAACCCGCTAGGATGTAACAGAGATCGACGCCTCGAGGTCACTATCCAGTAGTTCCCACTTCTTTTGGGTATTTTGCCACCGTTTACGGTTTAATCGAGGCATTGGATTTTCGCCTGAGGTGGTTAATTGGGGAAAGTGAATCCTAATTATTCTAGTCACCCGCGTTACTTTTGATGCAGCTTGACTGATCGGACGAACCGCAGCCAAGTGCAGAGCATACACACCAAAGTCTTGTCAATTTTAGTAAATTTTAAGAGCGTGTTCTTGTTTTAAAAAAAGACCCTTCAAGAATCTCTTTCGGTCCAAGTGGACCTCAATCAGAAAATCAAGGAGGGGTTAATTTTACTGCTTGCTTGTGAAAAATAACAATGAAATTAGAAGCATAAATACACACCACCGGTTTTCTAATTAATTCTACCACGATCCTCTTTCACCTTTCGGTTCAATCGAGGATTTGTGGGGTAAGTATTAGTGTTACTTTGATTTCAAAATATGGAATAATGACAAATATGATCAAAGTATACAATCCTGCATGACAAGACTAAGCTAGAGCAAAAAACGGGAAAAAATGCAAAAAAAACAAAACGGACGCAAATCCCCCCAGGGGAGATGGGGAGTGGGCTCGAAAGAGCCTACTCGAAGTGATTCTTTTTTATTATTAAGGGTTACAATATCAGCAAACTAATTTGCACTTTGGTCCTTGTTATCTGGGATCCAAAGGCTTACAACAAACTTAAAATAAAGCACAGGGGTGGGGGAAGCCTCCGGGAAGCTCCAGTTCGCCCAAGAGTTGGAAAACGGGCAGAGTCTCCTTCTCTTTTTTGTTAGACCTGCTAAAAACCAGCAAGCTGTTAAAATCAAATATGCCCAAAAACACTTTGAAAATGCTTTGGGTCACCACACTAATTAGTAATTACCGGAAAGAGACTAAGTTAAAAATTGTTAAAAATGGCTAATTTAATTTTGCAAAAAGGAACCAAGGAAAGCAAGCTTTCCTTGGGATCTTGGCTTGCTGTTTTGGCAGCCAATATGATATGCACTTTTCTTGTAGAATTTAAAACTTTAAAGAACAAAAAAAAAGGAAACCACCTTATGAGCAAGCTACAAATTTCCTTTATAATGCTTGCAAAAGAGGGTAATTTGAACTAGATATCTTCAAATATAACTTTGCATGCGAAATAGAACTGAGATCTAAACTTAGGAAAGGATCTTACTAACTAGATCTATATATGATTTTCTTAATGAGATAGATCTAAGCGATAAGATTCTTAAATGGTAACCATATGAAGAAATTTTAATTTTGAAGGAGGAAGAGGAAAAGAGAAGTGCTTGTTGCTGAAATAGATCTGCGAAAAAAACTTGTCAGTGAAGCACCGAGGGGCACAATCTTCGCAATCTTATTGGAAAACCAGTGGAATCAAACTTGAACCACAACTCTTCCAATCATGGCAAACCTACAAGCTGAACAACAAATCCTGCAAACAAAACCATTAAATCTGAAGGTACATATGAGAAATAGATGACATAGCATGAACATAATCTTATTTAGCATGCAAATATTAGCTCATTCAAACATATGTAGCAAAATAGGAGTAAGTAAACTTACTTACAATGATCTATTCCTATGATTCCAATAATCATTCAGGTAGACAACAGTTTTAATGCAAGAAAATGAAAAAATGGCTGTTCACCTCGAAAGCAGCATGATAATGATGATCCACACATGAAAAGTACTCCACAATTTAGCCTCCAAAGCTTCTCTTTTATTCCAACAAACATAATGATCAATACAATATTACACAATAGCAAGCCTTTCTTCCCAACTCTAACTAGCTTCAAGAAGGAATGGTAGCTTTATTTATAGCTAGACTGGCCAAGAGGGGCGCATGCCTGACTGAAGGAGAGACTGCAGCTGATAGAGAGTTAAGCCGAGCCTGATCTGATGATGAACTAAGTCTAACTGGACTGGAACTGCAAATCGGAGTGATACCTCACTCAGTGAACTAACCCACCCATCAAACAACTGCCAGATTGATCCACACGTGTGTAGGTGAGAGAAAGGAGGGCGCAACCATCAAATCTATGTGAGCCAGTTAAGCTCCTCTTCAGCCCCAATCAATGCCTTCAGTCAAGGAATGATAACTCCCAGTCAATCTGAAGCCGATGAGACTGATTTTAGTCAAATCGGAGCAAATCCCACTGATTTAGGATCTTGGATTTGCTCTAATATTTAATTAATTTTTAATTAAATTAATTAATACTTGATTTTTTTGGATTTTCTTACCTGAGTGATGGAAAAATCACTCAAAACTTAGGAAAAGTGGGTTTATGGGTTTACCGAGTGCTCTGAGTTAGAAAATGAGCATCCCCATGACTGAAACTGACTTTTAACCCCACTTTTATTACAAGACCAATTTTTCCATTTAGACTATTAAAAAATAGCCTAAGTTTCGTGGAAAAAATAAAATTAAAAAAAAACAAAACCTAGGGGGACTTAGCACATGTTCATATGACTCGACCATAATGCTTACAGATTCTAATAACCTCAATAGGCCTAAATGTCAAGCCGACCACCCCAACTTTGGAGGTATTGAGCGAAAAACTCAGAAATTATCAGTCGTTTATTCAACAACCAATAATAACCAAGGGAAAAAACACTCTGGGCTAATCGGATTGATAAATGAGTCCAAGAGACCGAGTCTCTTACAGACACTACCATGGCAGAACATTTTATTACAACTCCCCCAAGGGGGTATGAACATGTGGTAGATAAAAAAACACTTCCCAGAAGCAAGTCTGAAGGTCTTCTGAAGTCCGAACATATCATCTTTGTCCGGTTCACTAGGCTCACTTGATAAAACCGCCAAGTACAACTTAGGTGGTAACAGGTCCCATTCTTTTTTTCCGCAATACCATTCTGTTGAGGATTGTAGGGAGTGGTTAGTTCCCTCTTGATTCTAGCTTCTTTACAAAAGGATTCAAACTCTCTTGAAGTATTCTCCACCATTGTCTTTTCTGAGTGTCTTGATTCTTCTTTCTGAATGATTCTCTATCAAGGCTTTGAATTCCTTGAATTTTCCAAATACTTAAAGAAATATATCCATGTCTTTCTTGAATAGTCATCAATAAATGTAACATAATATTCATAACCACTCAAATATGTGGAGGGCATTGGACCACATACATCATAATGAATTAATTCCAACATACCTTTAGTCTTTGTTTCACTCTTTGGAAATGGATTCTTGATATTCTTTTCTTTTGCACAGCCTTTGCAAATGCCTTCATGGTCGATCTTCAAATCTGGTAAACCTGTCACTACTTTGCTCACATGGGGTAGTGCTTTGTAGTTGATGTGAGCAAGCCTCCTATGCCATAATTCACTTGGGCTAGTGGTCTCATGAACAAGGGTTGTTTTTGAATGTCCCTTGAGTTTATATAAGCCTCCTTTTTCTTCACCAATGAAAACTGCATCTTCAATTGATTTTCTTTGGGCCACACAAGTACGTGTCCATCTATAAATGCAACCCTATATCCTTTCTTATCTAATGTTGAGATAGAAAGTAAGTTCTTCTTCAAACCTAGTACATATAAGACTTGCTTCTTCTTCATGGGGGTTCCAGAATCAAGCTTGTAGCTTGGTTCACCAATTCCTTTCATAGGATAATGATAGTTGTCTCCTAATGATACCTTCTGAGGAGAGTTCTTCTCTTCAAGTTTTGACAGAGTTTTCTTTTGTCCTATCATGTGCTTTGAAGCACCACTATCAATAAGCCATGTATCTTCTCCAGGTGTCACAAACCCAGAGAGTGTAGAGAATAATACATATTCTTCTACATCTTCTTCTTTTGCTTCTTTTCTTCGAGGTCCTTCTTCCTCTTTTTCTTCATCTTCAACTAGGTGTGCATGATGTCTTTTGTTGTTCCTCTTCTTGTATTCTTCTTTCTTCAATGGACAATGTCTGGCAATGTGTCCTATCTTGTTACAATTGAAACATTGAAAGTTGGAGTAGTTTCTCCTCTGATTGTTTCCTCTTGTCCTTTGGAACTTCTAGGGAGGTTGAGACTCCTTGTGGCTTTCCTTCTTGAAGTTAGATTGACTTCTTCTTCTCTTGGTATGGGTGGCTAGGGCTTGATCATCTTCTTTAAGTAGAGCTTCTCTATTGGCTACTCTAGCCTCCTCTTGGATGCTATCTTCCCATACAATGTCAAACTTCATTCTTTCCTTTCTGGCACACATAATCTGGATGAAAGAATCCCAAGGTCTAGTGAGACTATTGAAAGTAGTCATAACTAGCTCATCTTCATCAAGGGAGTCTCCAATGTCTTCTAGTTGCTCCTTGAACTGGGAGACCCTCGTGAAGTAGTCTTGGATGGAGGGTACTCATTTGAGAGATAAGCATGGACACCTACTTTTATTAGATTTGGAGCTATTTTGGCCCTCGTTCAAGGTTGTCTCCTTGGCTCATCTTGGTACTATTCAATTGAGATCTCAAATTCATCTTTCTATTAATGTTCCTTTCTTCATACATTCTGGAGAGGGCATCATACATCTCCTTCAGGGTCTCTTTGGATGACACTTGAGGAATCAAGTGATCTTTGATAGAATCAACAATGATCCTCATTGCCCTAATCAGGTCCTTCTTGTGCTTTTCCTTAGCTTCATCCTCTTCAGGTTCTGCACCTTCTCCTTTGATGTATTTGTCAAGATCATTCTCTCTAAGAATGAGGCCAATCCTATATTTCCATGCTCGAAAATTCTCCATGCCTTCTAGCTTATCCTCAAGCTTTTAGTGCTTGGGGCCAACTTATCCAGGTCACAAAAAAATGAAATTTCTCAAAATACAAAACTGACCTTACCAAGAGATGTGCTTGACTGAGGCTAATTGACTGGTACACTTGGCTTCTGGAGATTCCAAATCTTCACCTCTCAAAATTGACTTGCGAGATTCTGATCTACAGTTTTCTGGCCCAAAGCCAAACTAGGGTTTGACTTTCCCGGAGATCGACCCACTCAAAAAAATCGATATAGGGCTCAATAGATGCGCTCTAGGGAGGCGCAATTTTCTATGCAATCAGATCTCCAAAATTCCAACATTGACAAAAACCCTAATTTCTTGTTGGAGGGAGAAGAGAGAGAGTTTCACCTTGTGTAAGCTGTCCTATTCAAGCTAGCTTTGATACCATGTTAAGATTCCCTATGCTAAGCTAGATATCAATAGTATTCAATTCAATTTCACAACAATAGCATATGCAGGATCACTGAAAGAAACACACTCATAATATAGACACAGATTTATCCTAGGAAACCCTCTAGGGAAAAAAAAGCCAACAAAAATTTCTCTATATAGATGTATAAAAAGTACAAAGACAAAGCCCCAAACAAGTGCTCCTTCTCCTAGCAGATATGTCTCTTTCTCTCTCTCCTATGCACTATACACAAGTGTGTGTGTGTGTCCAAACGAGGAACACACCTCTTCTATTTATACTTTATCTTCCACTTGAATTTTTCCCTAACAGGTCGCACCAAACAAACTTACTGGGCCGACTTTACCTAGGAAGACACAAAACAATATATTATTATATTTTGGAGGGTTCTATTGACCCGACTTACAACAGATGTTTTAACTTTTACCTCATGACTCTATGATGACCAAATACAATAATAGCATCCCAATAGAGGAATAAAATATCTTCGATAGATTACAACAATAAAATACATTTAGAATATTCTTCGAAGTTACAATATTCCAACAGGTGCTAGGGTTTCTTGGTCTTCTTGTGCATCTTGAAAATCTAGGGTTAGGGTTTTACCCTCAGAGATTGGAAATTAAGGTTTTGAGGGAAAACCCTAGGGTAGATTTGTGTAGAAGAAGAAGAGGAGGACATCTTGCCTTGGAGTATATGTTGGAGAGACGCTTGCACATTGGATCTTCTTGGTTGAGTTAGGGTTTGATGATTTACCTTAGATAGGGATTTTTGGATGGTTGGATCTTTGTACTAGAATTGAGAGAAGGCTATGGTATGTACTTGTACTTCATCTTGAGCTTATACAGGAAGTTTCCAGTTTTCCATATCTTCTGCCCTTTGCAAATTTGAATTTTCAGTTGTGTTCTTTATGCTTTGCTTTTTTACAATGATTTATCTTGCTAATTTGACATAAGTAAGAGAGAAAATTGTTTAATGAATTAACATCTAAAAGAAGAATATAAAGGGCTGCATTTACTGTTGTTATACTGTTGTTAAAGTACATTTTCAGATTTGGTTGTTGGCTGACAAGTTGCCTTAGAAGGGATGAAAACGTATGTCTTGGTTTGGTATTTTTTCTCTTTGAATTGTTGTGAAGTTTGCAGCTGTTAAAAGTGAATTATTGTGATATTTCCATGACTATTTTACTCTTTAATTTACAGTAGTCCTAAAGGCTGAAAAATTTGGGCTAAGATCGAAGAAACCTTCTGTTATCCACTAATTTTGCACTTAGTTAGATTAGATGAGGAGCCGCCATTTTACAAACATGATAAATGTTTGTTTCCAGTGTATTAGATGAGCTGCCTTTGTGCCTAGCCAGTTTTGGCTAGTCGGTTTTTGTTTTGAATAATTATGACCATGGCCCCGCGGGGTTTGTAATAAAATGTGCTAGTAGGGTGTTTTTGAGTGATTCGATCTTCTAAGACGTAGAATTTCAACTAAGGTATTCCAGGGAGTTTTTTTGCCCTTGACAATTATGCTTTGCCTATAGCCGAGTATAATTGATGAGGTTTTCTTCCGCTTCCTCCAAAGCTGGAATGTCTGATTTTTAATTCTGGGCCTTGGGGGGTTATTAGAGCCCAACTGAGTATATATAAACCTACTAGACATTGTTAGAATAGAGCATGGTCATGTCCTAAGTCACTAGGACCCCCAGAAAAAATTTGAAATTTTTTTACCAGACGCATCAATTTTTATTTTTTTAATTTTTAATTTTTTCCCTAAGTTTTTAATTAAAATTTTCCATAATTTAAATGGAAAAATTCAATTTGTAATAAGTTAGTCATCCGGAACTCGAATTCAGTGATTGAAGGCTCTAACCTTAAGCCAAAAATCATTCTTGATCATCCAACCAGCCAGATCCAAGTTTTGGATCATCGTTCGGCCACATAACTCATATTTTTTCAAAAAAATCAGTTTTGGGGAAAATATTGATTAATTAATTAAAATGATTATTTTGGAGAAAATCCAAATCTCTCCAAATTAGTCTGAATTCAACGAAATGAAATGTAGAATGACATGACATCGAGCATTAATGATGATTGGAGTTAACAGAACTCGGCTTCAGTCAGCATTGAGTTATCATTCACTTAGCAAAATCGCCTCCTTCAGTGATGACCACGTTTGGGTGATGTGGAGCCTATCTATTGGTTCGTTGATTCATTTGAGGTTGAGCATTGACATGTGTCCATGGCTTCTAGGGTTTGGCTCCTCCAAACCTAGCACAAGCCTCCTTTAGCCTTCACTCCTACCTCCCTAACCTAAAACGTGAGCATCTCTCATCCCTCACGTTGGAGCATTGGAGGCACACGCTTTTGCTTGTGGAGGCCACGTTTGGCATGGGATTTGGTTGATTAGGGTTGGAGTGGGGGCGCCTTGCCTAGGTGGAGGCCTCCCCTCACTCTTAGCTCTTCATCTTAGGTTTTGGCTCATTCACATGCCTAGATCATTAGGGTTTGCACCCTCCCTGTGTGGTGTGGTGATTAGGGTTTTGGATTGCTTTCATTGTATAAATAGAGGCTCCTTTAGCTCTATTCGGATGGACTTTTGGGCATAGAAACTCTGCAAAAATTGTAATCATATTTTCATTGAATAAAGTTTTTCGACTTTGGAGGTCTAGGGGGTTGTTTCTTCATTGGTGGATGTCTATCTTATGAGGTGATTTCTTTTCTTGTTTTAAATTTGTTACTCATATGATGAATGAAATAACTAGCTTTAGAAGTCTATTGTTAGAATATAAGATCTTCCATTTGCAGCTGTCAATTTGGATTATTATGTAAAGTTTATCTTAACCTAGATGAGTACAAGTATTCAGTTATATGAAGTATTGATCATGGTTTAATATTCATAGCATACTAGTTATTTTGTTTAATCTCACCGAGTTTCGAGTTTGATTTTCTTAGCAGATCTTGTCATTTGGAGAAGGGTGCGAGCTCAGTTGCATCATTCTCATCTCCATCATCATAAAAACTTTTCTAACACTGTTGTCTTTCAGGATCTACAAAGTTGGGCTTTGTCCAAGAGGAAAAACATAAGGAGATCTTACTCCAAAGCTCCATCTTCAAACTTCTACCTCTACCTTTCCCCTTTTAAATTTTTTGCATTTGCTCATGAAATAGATCCAAGTTTCAATACTCATTATTCAGATCTATTTTTAGGGCTTTTGCTAGATCTAGTTTCTTTCATTAGATCTAGGGAAAATTTATGCTTTGCATGTGAATGTTCAAAATTTTTTCTAAGTATAAAAATTTTTAAATTTTTTATTTTTGCATTGTCTTTTCTACCATCTTTTAACAATATATGCTTGCTGATTTTTTACTTCTGTGACAGGTACAGCGGAAATGTTGGTGAAATTATGAAGAATCAAGCCTTAAAAAACCCATAAATTCTCTCTTCTTCTTTCCCCTTTTTGCAGATTGCTCCAAACGCCTTCCAGGAATAAGAAAATAAGCAAAAAAGGGCAGCAAATGAAAGCATTGTAAACAAATTAATAAAGAGCAAGTGGGATTACGGCTCCGACACCCCTCTTCCCCCATTTGGGGGAAGCTTGTATCGTCTCCTCATTTTCATGCTTTGTTTCATAATTTACTAAAAGTAAAGTAGGATAGAATAATTTTCAAATTGTTAGAAGTTTGTTTTTTCATTAAAGTTGGATAGTTCATTTCTGATTAGTTTATTATTCATAAAATATAAAAGACAAAAATGTTTCTTTGTTTATTTATTTAGCTAATGCAAAGTTTGTTTACTTTTTGATATAATTTTACTTACCCCCATGCTTTCTCGATTAGGGCCTAAAAATCTTGAAAGAGCCTCTTGGGTAGTTTAGCCTTCTTTTTCTTAAGGTTTAATCAACCAATTAATTAAGTCTCTTGAACTTGTCATAACCCAAGTCAAGAGCACTCTCTATCAGAGAGCATAGTTAAACTTGCATATCCTTGCATTAGGCATTTAGATTAGCTAAGTCTCTTGAACCTTTGTCATAAGACAAGGTCAAGAGCGCTCTCTGTCGAAGAGTTTTAATTAATCGATTTAATAAAATTTGCAACTCATTCCCCCATAATTAATTAATTTCGTTGTCTCCTTGCCGGAGTATGCTCTGACCGACTTCAAAATCGGAGTACCTAGAAACGACATTGGAATTTTAATCTTGCAAGAGAAACATAATAAAATTTAAACCCCATAACCAACGCACCGGCGTTGTAGAGAATTTCCTAAGTTCTTCTTAGTAGAGGCGCCGGAACTCCCCGCTGTCTAAGCTTCTCAGCTAGTTGGTCAATCTTCGCGATACCAGCCTGGGATACTGGGCGGGCCGTCATGTCTTCAACAGATTAAACTTGGAACATTTTCCCGGCTCTTGAAAAACCTTTGCTGACACCATAAGCAAGATCACTTAAAATCCTTAAAATATACCAAGAGCACTTGCACAACATTACATCCACTAGCTTTATTTCAGGACTTGTTTATTTCTTAAGGCATTGCAGAGTGTTGACTCCATAAAGGCACTGTTCTTTTAATTTATGCATAATTGTTATATCTGGATCACTTGTCTTTGGTGTATTTAAAATTCTAACTGTGAATGCATCTTTATAAAGTATTGAATTATTATTTATCTTTTAATTCTCTTGATAGCAACGTGGATTGCTTTGTCTTATGTGTCGTATTCATAATAAACAAACACATTTAATCACAATAACTCCTAAACAACACCCATCCGCATCCATAACCAATTAAAAACACTTTAACAACATTGAGCCATAGAAAACTCTTTGTTAGGGACTACCCCCCTTGGCTTCGTTAGGAGTTAGCCTAAACGGAGGAGCTNGCTTGTCCCCAGGGTCACATCTCTCCCACTTTCTCAAGTGAAGAGACAACTTTCGGAAAGTTTTTGCTGCTGGTGTGCAATCGGCGGACAACACCTTCTAGAAAGAAAATTAAATTTCAGTTTTGCATTGATTGCCCAAGTACATGGAATTTCCACAACTTGGGGAGGTGAAAGATGGATTGTACACTTTCCTAGAGTGCATGGTCCTCAATTAGAATGTCTAAGATGAGTTCATTAGTAGATTAGTTCCTTTAGTTAAAGTAGAGGTACCCTTGCTAAACAAGTAGTTGTTGGTGCAAGGGATTGTGACTAACCAAGTATAAATTCCAAAAATTTTAACTTCCAAGTATTCATTGTTCTAGCCATTGAAGATTTCTAGCCAAAGTTACTAACTAATCTCTTGAAATTTCTAACATTTTCTTTGACTCTTATGATTTATCGCAACAATGTGGTGGTAATCATTTGATAGCAAATGCCCTCAACTGCAAAGGTTTGCAATTCAAATTTCTAGTCAAACTTTTAGCATTTCTAGGAGTGAGTAGAATTGGTTTGTCTATGAGCCCATTGACATAAAAAAGAGAAACTATTTAGAACAACAACAACTGAATGATCTTGTCTTCGTGTAGTACAGCCTTCGATAGAGGTGCAACTAGTCCCTTAGCCAAACTCTTGATGTATTATCTTGGAGAATATTGATACCCTGCTGGAATGGCTAATTGAGACTCGACTTATAGAATTTGAGGAAGAGGAAATGGGGTGGATGGACTTGGATCCACAATTATAACCAAGCACTTGTATTGATGTCCCTAGAGGATTGAGGTAGAGGCTAGAGGAAGAGGCAGAGGATGAGGCAAAGGGTGCTTTGGACACTAGATGCCATTTAGAGACTTAAATGTTTATGTACTTTGTTTCAAATATGTATTGCATTTGGTGCCATTTTGTTATATTCACCTCTACATGAGCAAACTTAGCATATTTGGTGCCTAATTGTTTGGATTTACATTGATGTACATGAATGTATATATTTTTTATTAAATACTACATAGTCTATGTTATTTTAGTTGTTTGGTTCTTCAACCTGATTTTCCTGCTGGTTACGGTTCAGTCCTGGTTTGACCCTTGGCCAGTTTCGGCACTGGCTTATCCCTTGGCTGGTTCTGGTCCCGATTTGAGTTTTGATAACTTTGATTAAGAGGTGGATCCATAAAGCCATTAGTTTTTGCAGCCTATGTACAGGAAATCCTTGTGTATTAGCATTCTTAGAGATGATAAGGCCAGTTTCGGTACTTGTTTATCCCTTGACTGGTTCTGGTCCCGATTTGAGTTTTGATAACTTTGATTAAGAGGTGGATCCATAAATCTATTGGATTTTGCAGCCAATGTACAGGAAATCTTTGTGTATTAGCATTCTTAGAGATGATAAAATTTAAGCTTCAAACCAAATAACATCGACCATTTCTGAACATTTGTTGCTGAGCATCCCTCACATTTTTTAGAACCGGGAAAACTTGTAAAAGGACATCCTTCACATGTGGGACAAATTAACAAGCTTTTAGTTAACCAACAAGCAAAGAAAGCTAAGAAACACTGGCAGCAGCTGATTGCATAAACATTCCCCTGCAACATGTGAGTAATGCAATTGCTGAATTGACAATGTCTTTCAAGATCATCAAATATGTCACTACATTCAGTTAATGCAAATTCTGCAAGTGTTTGAACCTGGTTTATATAGCCACATAACTCCCTGCTAAATGCATGAAACATTCCTCCATCTATTTTTCTTTTCCATAAAAGAATCTTTATATTTGATATTTCAAAGGTTGAAATCAGAAAATACATAGTACTGTCTTTTTTACTCTTGCTGAGCCTTAACGACCCTACATCATGTCATAAACATCTATTTTGTCATCTATTCCTAGTCTTCCTGGATCAATTAAGACCCTTTGAAGCACCAAAAAGGATACATGCCTAAATGACTTTCCATCACCAGCAACGTGCCATTTCACTATTACAAAACAAAACAAAATTCCTTAGAAGAAGTTAATGTAGATAAATAACAGTTTCTGTTGGAGTTCTCCATCGTTGAACTCCTGCTCATAAAGGGCTCCTTCCTTTATTGAAAGAGCTTCTTTGGATAACCTGTCTGCATCATAATTAGATTCCCTATGAATATGAGAGAATGAGATATTTGTAAATTTGTTCTTTTCGTCAAGTGCTCTGTTTAAGGAGCGAGTGCTAAATTCTTAATTATACAGTTACCATTTTCCAAATCCATTAGTATCTTTGAATTCCTCCATCTATATAAGAGTACATTTTAATAATGATAATTATAGCATGAGATAGAGTAAATTCCTATTTGAATTATTCAAGGTAGGTGTTAGTATATTCCATTATGATTCATAAAGTTAGATTGTGGTGGAAGATGATAACTCAATTCAAGTAAACTGCTTGACAAAATTCATGTAGAATAAGTCCCAACAGATTACCATCAAAATTCAGTTAAACACAAACATTATCAATGTGTAATCTTCATAGTTGCACAATGTCCATTGGAGGTTGGTTTCCGTATAAGTATCTGTGAGTAAGGTTGGGTTTACAGTTGTAAATTTCTAATATCAGCATTATCCATTCAATGCCAATTCTATGACATTTTTCTGTTTTACAAAATATCTTATATATAAGTTCATATAGAAAGCTGATGACCCTCTAGCACTTTCCACTGGGCATCATGTTGCAGATGACCCTATAGCATTGCTGGTGCACTGCAGACAGGGTGTGGCATTTCCAGCATTCCAAAGCGCACAACGTAATCATTTCCCTCTGATTTGCATTTAGTCTGCAATCATACACATTGCTTTGGCATCTTCTTTCTGGTATTATTTAGTTTTGTGTGCTGTAATGGTTAGCAGCTCGCATTTCCCTACTATAGTACATTTTGTATGTCTGAGGAGTAGGAAAGATTCTCAAGTTTTGCAGGTCTAAATCTTCTTGTAGAGATTTAGGGATGATGTGGAAACTTCCCTTCCTTAGGAATGCTTAACGCTGTGGGCCTCTCAGCCATATGGATAAGTTTGTTTTTATTGTATTACATGACCAAATGCTGAAAAGGTTTTTTCGTTGATATTTATTATTTATATCCTGAAAGACAATTTCTTATGGGAGTAGTAAATCTGAGGTATATGAGTGTTAGGAATTAGAATGACAGCTAAAAGATATAATAGCGCTATAGCATGTACATAGTTGAGGAGTCTATATTGAAGGAAATATATAGGGTATGACTCATTACTTCATTGTATCTTGGAGAATTGTGACATATATATCTTAGAGGCAATGTCTCTGTGCTTACTTCCAGGGAACAAACCTGTAGAAGTGATCAACAGTAATGGAAATTGTGACCTTTATCTTTTGTGTTTAATGCTTTCAGATTGCAACCTAAATTGAGCATTTACATAACTTATGGCACTGAACTGTTTGTCCTTCTCAAAATATACAATGTTAGAACCTGGGACATCAACATGTAATTGATCAGCATAGGGTGCATATTGTGACTTGTGAAGGGCAATTTAAT
Source organism: Pseudotsuga menziesii (assembly GCA_001517045.1). Lineage (NCBI taxonomy): Eukaryota > Viridiplantae > Streptophyta > Pinopsida > Pinales > Pinaceae > Pseudotsuga > Pseudotsuga menziesii. Next base: position 748,393 of record LPNX010128774.1, read on the forward strand.
TAAACAAAGGTATTCTCAATTTTTATAACTGTAATTTCTGAAGTGTTTGTAATAACTTGCAGGTATATCCAGAAGGCACACATCTTATGATGCCTTAGTTTGATATGCCTGTCATTTATGATGTCAGAGCACGTCCTCACCTTGTAGAAAGCACTTAGGCAGCTGTGATCTTTAGATGGTAGACATATTATATCTTTGTTTTGTTGTTTTATTATAAGACGCATCACATCATTTTAGGGTGTTTAAATTAGAGTTATGGGTTCTGCTAGTTTTCTTAGCAACATGTAAATGCTGTATACTAGTTATTTTTTTGGACAGGAAATATAACTTTTGATTAAAATCAGAAAATAAATAATACATACTACCTACTGTACATAATACATACAATACAAGTGCTAGTAGGTCTCCAGAAAGGGTGTCAGGGAGGAGGGACACGCTAGCAGCCTGCAGGCTGCAAGGACATTGGGTGGGGATTGGGGAATGGATTAACTGGGGAGAGGAGGAGGCTCGGGTGAATGTAATTAACCTGTTGTCGACTGCCCAAAGGCAGGATAGCCAACCCATCATTGAAGAACATTGTCAGGACTGTAGAATTTTCAGCAATCTCCCAACCCGGTTTCCAATTCCATTTTAAACATTGTTTAATGCCCAACCCATTTTAACATTCTGTTGCAAATTATATTTTTCTCATAAATAATATAGGACTGAAACACAAGAATAATTTCTACAACTTTTTAATATTTATGAGCAGCAAATAAAACACATTCACACATAAATTTTCAGATATAGAAATTTTGGTCCAATGGCCCAGGAAAAACCCTAACCTCCGGGGAAAACCTGTGAGAGAGAAAATTTTATTTATCTTGAAAAATACAGCAGTAGACAGAAAAATCAGTCCCAACTTATCTCAACCTGAATAAAGAAAATCTCCCTCGATTTTCGTGCCAAAACAGAAACATAAAGCTCAGAAAATTTTCTACTGCACCCTCCTCGTTTCCGTGCTGCTCTACGACAACCGTACGGACAGGCTATATGGCCTGTTTTGTATGGACCTGTCTCGAAAAACATGCCTATTGAAGCTGTCTTGGGATTTGTGCCCAGGTTTCTGCCTCGAAATTTGTGCCCGTATTTTTGCCTTAAAAAGTGTGCCCATACTTCTGCCTCGGGATTTGTGCCTTGTACAAAATCCGTACATTACAACCTGTATGGACAGGCTGCAATAAATGCTCTTGTTGCCTCCTTGAAATTCGTGCCAAGTTGTTGTACTTCTCTTACTCGATTTGCATGCCAAAGGAAAATTGCTCCTTTTGCTATTTCTCCCTCTTTCTCAGAAATGACTTTCTCTCTCTCAAAATGCAAAAGTGCATCTTCACTTGGAAAACTTTCATTTTAGGTAAAAAGTTTGGTTGAGTGAAAAGCCATCTAATCCAAGGGCTTAGATTAGACTAGATGAGTGGTTGTGATTAAAATCACTTTTCTTCCCAAATTAAAAATTAATTCACTCACTTTTTAAATTTTTACTTAAAGTACACCTTATTCTCTAAAGTGCATTTAATGTTCATCTCAAGTCATTAATATAAAGTCCAAGTGACTTAACCCCTTTTCCTAGTGGCTTAGGAAAATGTCACTCAGGGGAACAACTCCAAGGTATAAAATCTAACACTCCCTCTTACTGAGGAAGTTGTTCTTCACCACGCCCAACTTGTCTATGAAATGAATGAACTTGCCTCTTCCAAGAGACTTTGTCAGGATATCTACAACCTGATCATCAGCAAAAATGTACTACAATGTCATAGCTTCTCTCTAAACATAATCACGGATGAAATGGTATCTGATCTCAATATGCTTTGACCTGTCGTGAAATACAGGATTCTCAGAGAGCTGGATGCAACTCTGATTGTCACTGTAAATCACCGTAGGCCTCAACTCCTGATCAAATAAATCCACCAACAACTTGAGAAGCCACATTGCCTTGCAATTGGCCTGACTGGCGGCCATATACTCAGCCTCTGCAGAACTCAAAGCACCGGACTTTTGCTTCCGACTGAACCATGACACTGCTGCCAAGCCCAAACTGAAACAACATCCGGAAGTGCTCTTCTGGTTTGTCACACTGCCTGCCCAATCTGAATCTGTGAAGCCAATCAATCTAATCCCATCCGATCTCCTATAATCCAAACCATAATCCACTGTACCTGCAAGGTATCTCAACACATGTTTTGCGGCCACCTAATGCACCCTCCTAGGCTCCACCATCATCTGACCGAGTGTGTTCACCGCAAAACACAAATCTGGCCTAGAGTTGACCAGATACATCAATGAACCTATGAGCTGACGATATAAAGTAGGATCCACCAACTCTCCCTTAGAAGCATGAAGCTTCTTCCAGTTGGTGACCATAGGCGTAGACATTGACCTGCAATCCTCCATCCGAAATCTCCTCAGAATATCAACTGCTTACTTTCCCTGCCCCAAGAAAATATGACTAGGCTCCTGCCAAACCTCATATCCCAAAAAAATAGTGCATCAACCCAATTTCTATCATCTCATACTCTGAAGCAAGATCTCTCTTGCAAACTACAACAGGTCTCTCCCCCCATGATAAACAAATCATCTACATATAACAAAAGAATGAGCAGAGCATCTCCAACCATGATGAAATAGAGATTCGGATCAACCTTACTCTTCTGAAAACTCATCCGCAACAAGGAAGAGTCTATCCTGGAATACTAAGCTAGAGGAGCTTGCTTCAGCCCATACAAGGCTTTCTTCAGCTTGCACAAATGAGACTCTCTCCCATGAATCTCAAAGCCCTGTGGTTGCTCCACATACACCTCATATATGATTCCATTGAGAAATGTTGTTTTCACATCCATTTGATGGATCTTCCAACCCATTTTCGCAGCAATGGAAATCAACGCCCTGATAGAAATATAGCGAGCAATCGATGCAAAGGTCTCATCATAATCAACTCACTCTACCCTTGAGAACCCTTGTGCCACAAATCGAGCCTTGTGCTTCTCCACACTACCATCTGCAGCATGTTTTAGCTTGTAAAGCCACCACGAAGTCGCCACTAACTTCCCCTCAGGTCTCGGAACAATCTCACAAACATCATTCTTCATGATGGAATGGTACTCTTCCATCACGACATCTCTCCAAACATGATGCTGAGAGGCCTCCTCAAAAGTAGATGGCTCTGAATCACGAAGACTAGCAACCAATGCCATACCCGACCGGTCTGGCATCGCTATAACCCTCACTGGCTCCTTGGGAGTTCCAAACTCCTTTTGCTTCCTTCAAGGTCTCTTGAAGCCACTTAGGCTTCTTCTTCCTTGAAGGTTGCTCTGACACTGGTTTGTCCTCATCTGATGAACTCCTAGAGGTAGAAGGCCTAGTAACCTGTGAACCAGGAACTGGTGAACCAACAATTGGTGAACCCTATGATCTTTTAGCAATGGTGAACCAGTGACCTGAGACCCAAAACCTGTCCCCGAAGAACCTGCTGACTAAACCACTAAAACTGGAGATCTTGTGCCTATACTCTATGGTCCTGTAACTCCGGAAACCTGTGAACCTGTCATTTGCACTGAAGGTACCTGTGAAGCTACCTGAGGCATGGGAACTTGCTGCTCTCCCTACTCTGACTCTCTAGACTTCCTAAAGGCCTGATCCTCCTCAAATCTCACTTCACTCCTCACAATAACCTTCCTCTTGGAAGGAAGATAAATGCGGAAGGCCTTCAAAGTCTCATCATACCCCACAAATATGCCTCTCTCTATTGTAAGCTCAAACTTTGTCCTCTTCTCAGAAGGGACATGTGAATAAGTCAGGTAACCAAATATCCGAAAATGACTCACCTCAGGCTTCTTGCCCGTGAAACTATCCTCAGGTGTATTGTTCCCCATGGCACAATGGGGACTCCTGTTCTGAAGGTATACAGCTGTACTACATGCCTCTGCCCAAAGGAAGAAAGGAAGTGATTGATCATGTAACATGGCTCTCGCGGCTCCAACAATAGATCTGTTCTTCCTCTCTGCCACTCCATTGTGCTCAGGAGTGGATGGTACCGTCAACTGTCTCTGAATGCCCTCTTGTCTACAATACTCATCGTACTCATTGGAGGTATACTCACCCCCATTATCTGATCTGAGTGCTCGTATCTTCCTCCCAGTTTGGTTCTCCACAAGAGCTTTGAACTCTTAGAACCTCTGCAAGATCTCCTTAGATTTCTTGCTCTTTTAGAAGTAGATCCAAGTCTTCCTGGAATGGTCATCAATGAATGTCACATAATACTCGAACCCTCTCAGAGAAACAATTGACATAAGACCACACAAGTCATAATGTATTAAATCAAGAACTCCTGTTGACCTGATATCACTGCTCGTAGAAATAGTCTTGGTGTACTTTCCCAAAGCACACCCCTTGCATACATCATTGTGCTCTGTGCTGAACTCTGGAAAACCTGTAACCATATGCCTCAACATCCTCAAAGCTAGATGACGCAAATGAGCCATCCTCCTATGCCACTACTCACAAAGCTCGTTGCCGTTGCTATGTGCCAAAGCATGGTGGGGCTGAAACAAGAGCTTATACAATTTCCCACATCTGACTCCAATGGTGTATGAAAAAGATGAACCCGTAGTCTTGGGAAAAACATGCACATGTCCATCCATGAAGGACACCCCAAGACCCCTATCCTCGATCATGGAAACTGAGATCAAGTTTTTCTTCAGCTCAGGTACAAACAATACATCTCTCAAAATCATGGGACTCATAGACTCTCTGAAAAGTAATGGTCCCATGACCAACTACTTTGACAACTGTGTCATCCCCCAACACTACCTCCACATCAATCCCTACCCGTGAAAGCTCGGAGAACATCTCTCGAGCACCTACCATGTGGCTCGAAGCTCCACTATCAATATACCACGTGTTGGTGGTGGATGCACTCAAAGAATGGCCAGTCAACAAGGGATACTCCCTCTCAATATGATTTTCTACACTGGTGATGATGGATTCTCTCTCTCTATCAACATGCACAGTACAAAGAGAAAACTCTCTCTCAAATCTAGCTGTAAACTCCTCCACCTCTGCAGAAGCTGTTGTCTGTTGTTTCTTCTTCTTCTTCTGTGGACACTGCGTAGCATAATGCCCAAACTGATGACAAGCAAAGCACTTCACAGTGCTCAAATCCTTCTTCTGTCCCTCCTGCTGCTTAGCCCCACCCTTCTTGAACTTCTTCCCCTTTGCAGTCAACGCCACATTCTCCTCATCCTCCCCGCTAGTAGAAGAGCTGCCTTGCACAAGACCTCTTCGGGTCTCCTCCTGAACAAAGTCATCTCAAGTCCTATCCCATGTAGGTAAGTTCTCCCTGGCCACTATAGCCTTCTCAAAAACAACCCAAGGCTTTGAAACCCCATTCAAAGATGTCCACACTAGCTCCGAACCAAGAACAATATCCCCCTCTACTGCAAGCTCATCCCTCACTTGAGAGATCCAAGTAAGATAGGAAATCACACCCTCAATGTTGGCCATCTTGATACTTTTCAACGTCTCGCTCAAAACCATCTTCCTATTCTCATTTGAGCTTTGAAACAAGCTGGTCAAAGCATCCCACATCTGATATGCACAAGTCTTACTTGAAATGTGTGGGATCACATGGTCTTTAACTGCATCTGGGATCATTGTAGCGTTTATGTCCTTCTTGTTGAAGGCATAAAGTGTTGCTGCATCGGTGGAAGCAGGTACTACAATAGGATTTGTTGTAGAGTTGTACACTACCTCATCCCACAACTCATTTTTCTCCAATATCAACACTAGCCTAGCTTTCCATAGGACAAAATTCCCAGCACCATCAAGCCTATCCTCCAACCTAAGTCCTGTTGCCATTTTCTCTGCGGAGTTCAAGTTTCAACAAGGTGCTTCCCACTGACAAAAGAAATCACTGAAGTTTGAAATTTTTCACTGTGTAAAAACCTGCCCTCTCTTTAACAACGCTCTGATACCACGTAGAGTTTTCGGCACTCTCCCAACCCGGTTTCCAACTCCGTTTTAAACATTGTTTAATGGCCAACCCAATTTAACATTCTGCTGCAAATTAGATTTTTCTCATAAACAATATAGGACTGAAACACAAGAAGAATTTCTACAACTTTTTATGAGCATCAAATAAAACATATTCACACATAAATTTTCAGACACAAAAATTTTGGTCCAATGACCCAGGAAAAACCCCAACCTCCGAGGAAAACCTGTAAGAGAGAAAATTTTATTTATCTTGAAAAATACAACAGTAGACAGAAAAATTAGTCCCAACTTATCTCAACCGGAAGAAAGAAAATCTACCTCAATTTTCGTGCCAAAACATAAACATCAAACTCAGAAAATTTTATGTTGCACCCTCCTCGTTTTTTGTGGTGTTGTACAGACTGTACGACAATCGTACGGAGAGGCTATACGACATGTTCTACATGGACCTGTCTCAAAAAATGTGCCTGTTGAAGTTGCCTCGAGATTTGTGCCCATATTTCTTCCTTGAAATCTATGCCTATATTTTTGCCTCGAAAAGTGTGCATGTACTTCTTCCTCATGATTTGTGCCATGTACGGAATACATACAGTACGACATGTTGCAATAAATTCTCTTGTTGTCTTCTTGAAATTCATGCCAAGTTGTTGTACTTCTCTTCATCGATTTGCATGCCAAAGGAAAATTGCTCTTGTTGCTATTTCTCCATCTTTCTTAGAAATGACTATCTCTCTCTCAAAATGCAAAAGTGCCTCTTCACTTGGAAAACTTTCCTTTTAGGTGAAAAGTTAGGGTGAGTGAAAAGGCATCTAATCCAAGGGCCAGGATTAGACTAGATGAGTAGTTGTGATTAAAATCATTTTTCTCCACAAATTAAAAATTAATTCACTCACTTTTTAAATTTGTACTTAAAGTACACTTTATTCTCTAAAGTGCATTTAATGCTCATCTCAAGTCATTAATATAAAGTCCAAGTGACTTAACCCATTTTCCTAGTGACTTAGGCAAATGTCACTTAGGGGAACAACTCCAAGGTAAAAATTCAACAAGGACTCCACCACGAATTGCATTCAAGCCAATCACTGTGGAGTGGATTGGATCTGATCCGTGGCTCTTCATAGTGCAAGAAGGTGATTTGATGATTAAAGTTCTTAGCAGAAGAGGAACTGCGATTTGGTCTATTGAATCTGTGGTAGAATATATGTTGGACAATGCTCAAAATTTTGGTGTGGTGCTCAACCATGAAGAGCGGGAGGAGAAGAGGCCGACTTTGTGTGGCCGTCCCATGCAATGCAATGTCCAGAATTCAGTGGGAGTTGGGCCTTCTTAAGTGACTCGAGTGGCTTGTGATATAGTCGCTTCTACTGAGCTTTATCATTAATGTTTTTCAGGAAAGTGGAGGCTATGGAGAATAGGGTGTGAGTGAAGCGTCACCAAACTCCCTTTGAATTAATTGATAAAGAACTAGGGGCCTGAACCCTGGGTAGTGGGTATTTTAGAACCTGCGAGTCCAAGTACACCAAAACAATCGACCTGTATTGGCATATTAAGGAGCTCATAGCTTGTGTTATGGAAGAAATAGCGAGGACAAGGCTATCCTGGATAGATTGGATGCTCTGGCTAGTAATTAGGACCACCTCATCAAGATAATCTATGGTTTTGAAGGTGGTAGTGAAGGTGATGAGGATGATGTTGAGGACGTAAAGGAAGCTGAGATGCCAATGGGATTCATTAACAAGAAGAATGTTCATGTCAGTTATCCACTAAGTTGCACTTAGGTGGATTTCTAGTGAGCTGTCGAATTATTAACAAGTGCCTAGTTCATCATCAGTGCTCAGAAGTTCAGAAGACCTTTTAGGGCCAATCTTGGCCCTTTTTTTAAAATAATTGCATGTCCATACCTTGCGGGGACAGTGTAATAAGTTTGCATAGCATGATGGAATTTTGTAAAAGGCTTGGCTGACTTAGGCTTAACTATCAAGGCAGTAATCTAGAGTTTTTTTTTCCTCTGTTAATTATTGGTTGTTACATAAACAACTTATAATTTTTGAGTTTTTCACTCAACCTCCAAAGCTGGAGTATTCGCCTTGCTGGTTAGGCCTTGGGATGTTATTAAAGCTAGGTGTCTATATATATTACCATGCTAGTCACTTCGCTGAGTCATATGAACATTGCACTAGGTCCCCCATAGGTTTTCCTTAAGATCCGAGAAAAAAAAATTCCCATAAAATTAGGCCATTTTTAATGGTTTAAATGGGAAATTTCAAGTTGTGATAAAATACCGGTCTGGAGGCGAAATTTGGTGAGGGGATGCTTGTTTTCACACTCAGAGCATCCTCTTTATTGTAGTACCCACTTTTCCTATGTTTCGGGAAACTAAATAATCACGTAGAACCATTTTTTTCTAAAAGGGCGACAAAATGACAATTTAATGCTAAAAAACAACAAAATTGAAAAAATACAAAAGTCAAAAGTTAAAGGGAGCATGTTAAAAACGTGTGGGTGATGTGGAAAATTCAAAATTTGATGGAGGCGACCTCATCTAAAGTGAAAGGCGATTTGATTACGTCTTGAATGCGTCATATATAACTTATGCAAAGGTGATGACTTTATCTCGTTGGAGATGTGCCCACCATCCATGAAGTCGCATGGCTGAGTGGAAGGTGAAGTGGCATGTTAACATTGGTAAGTAAGGTTGAGAGCAAATCCCTCCTTAAAGGCAGTTATTTGATTACGAAAGGATTGAGTTGGATACGGCTCGCATTAGTTGGAGGACTGCTCTCCCTCATGAGGGAGGCACATGGGTTATGTGGCACTCCATGCTTCGACTTGTTGCAAGTTAGGTGAGGGGCACATCTATCTTGGAAAGGTGGTGCCCTCTCCTCTCAATCAACTCTGCTATCACAGATCTTGTAGTTGCCCCGTAGAGTGATCCTATACAGGATAACAGAGGGGAAAGACAACTAAAGTCGAGAACTACAGATACCCCAACCCCCAAATAATGGATGGTTGTCACGCTGGTTGAGATATCCTTCACTTTATACCACTAAAGCCCAAGTGACAAAGGGGGAGACCCAGACCTATCCTAGAAGGAAAGACCTAAAGCTAAATCACCAGATATAACTAAAAGCATAGAGTATGTAAGGTGAGAGCTATAAACCCTAGATTTAAGGATAAAGCCACTATTTAAGGAATACCTGAGTAGGGGGTGGTTACAAATGTTTGGAATGCTACTCAAGTCAAATTACTTGGTGACTAATGGATTTAATTACAAGATCTAGGATTTGTGTATTAATTCAAATGATCAAACTTGGAACCCTATGGGGATTTAGATGTGAAATTAGGGAAATACCCAAGGTAGGGTTTGATTAGGGAATTAGGGCTTAACACACTAAATTAATTACTTGGATATGAGACCTAACAGTGTTGGAAATCCTAGCAAAATCAGAACAAAACATACCCGAAAAATCATTGACAATGAAGGGAGGGTAATTTTCCTAGGGGATTATTGCCACAAATGAGAGGGAAAATGAAGTCCAAAGGTGACGCCTAGGAGGGAGACTAGATTTTGGATGATGGCCATCAAAACCTAGATCACCAAATTTTAGATTTATGAGTGCAAAATGCTCTAGTGATTTTTCCTACTTACTATAGGAGGGTTTCCAGTAAAATTGGTTGATGGGCAATGCATGAAAAATTAAACAAAGATAAATGGGTTGTGATACTCACGTAGAATTTGTAAATGCCTCCCTGGATGATGAAGATTGCCTCCTCATAGATCAAATTGGAAGTTTAGACAAGTTCTTGCTTAAATTGCTTTGCTCAATGACCTAGTGCGTCCTCTCTACCTGCCACACAAAGAGAAAAACCAATAAGTAATGACAAGAAAGATCGGGATCTGCAAAAATAAAAGTAAATCATAGAGAAATGAAGAGTCATAAAGAAATAATCACTCCTTGTCGGAATCAATTCGAGGTAAGATGTCAGGGTGAGGCCCCCCACCAATGCGCCTTCTCCTCAAATCGCCTTCAACACCTACAGAACGAATTGGATACAAAAAGATACAAGAAACTATGCTACGATATCCTTAATGCAAGAGAGAAACATTTTCAATCATCATCACATTCATTCATCTACCAAAGACACAAGTATCGTGTTAGACACTAAGAGGGGGGGGTGAATCAGTGTAAAGCCAATTTTAAAACGTTTCTTAGCTTGTCACAATTAACTACCAAATTATCATTCCACTATTCTACCAATTTCATAAACATCTTTCACTTCATCATAAGCATATCATAAGCATTTGAATCATCAAGAACCATAACACAAAAGAACACAACACCATATAATTTTGTAATCTTTTTGTATTATTTTTGGACCAGCTACAATCGTGAGGTAAAATCAGCACCTACTGATACAAAGAGCACCTACTCTTCATCCAGGACCCTACCTGGTTTTCTTAGACCCTGCTAAGAAGGGTTTGAGGTATCCTAACCTCAGATGCAAGTCAAGCTTGCATTTGCAATTTAAGCTTACTGTCTGAACACATTTTCATCATTGTCACATCACACCAGCACTTATCTCTAGCATCTCTTCAATCAACATCTTCTCAGCAATGTGTCTCTATCCTCTTCATTTTGTCCAAAAGGATTATGTCAAGAACAATATCAGCAATTCAGCACATCACTATCAAGTGTGTTGTCCCTATCATAATCATTCTGCTTCTACTATCACATCAACCACTGCCATATCATTATCAAGTTGTTACTATCACATCAATCACTGTTATGTCATGGATGCACTATCAATGTCATCAACCAGTCACTGTCATATTGTTGTAGGTGTCAAGCTATTATCTTGCCACTTCATTACTCACCAAGTTAGGGCAATCATCTCCCTAAACTATGCATACTATAGTAGACTTTACACAGACTGTAAAGAGATCGTTGAAATGCATCATCATTTCATTGTATGCAACTTCATCATCATACAATGTATCATATCATCATATCCATATTGTGTATAGATCATCATAAGGTAACAAGCAATAAGCATCAAGGCACCATCATGCTCATCAATACAGCACTGTATGTACTTATGCAACTATGTCACTGTATATATATTACCACTGTATACACTTCACTGAATATTCACTGATGTATTCATCATTGTTTATACTTCACTGTATGTACATTAGACTAGTGTATCATCATCCTCATATCATCATCAATATAACAAAGCCAAGTCATATTGTTCTTTACACACAGAATATATTATACACACAATCTTCCCTCAAACCCTATACTCCTGAGAATTAGGGCTTGCTACCGTGACCACATCTACAGTCACATTGCTCAGCTGATCTTCTTGTCTTCATAGAAAACTATGCAATAATCAATTTCTGCCTAAATGAATACCAAGATAGATCTTTGTTTTGCAATCAATCTTTGTGTAGATGAATACATCAAGTATGTGCCAATTCAAATTTAAAACTTCACACATTCAACCAATAATTTGATGACAAGCTATTAGGTTCTGCAACAAGAAGTCAAGAGAACATCAAACCTTGGGTTCTTGGACATTTAATACTGCAATTTCAGACATCAAATCATTTCGACATTCTTACACAGAGATACACTTCCAATCTTAGCTTTGTCATATCTGCAGCTGCCTTAGTTTGTCTGCTGCCATAGTCTGCTGTAACCCTAGCTCACCATCATCAAATTCAAAGTTGTTTGTATTGTGGCATCTCTCCGATTTTAGATGAATAAGAGCTGCGTTTTAACCCCCAAGCAAGTCCAAAGATTGGACTATTGTGAAAATCAATTTGGCATCAATGAGGACTCTTTATATGACCCCAAACATCTCTGTGGAAGAACCCTAACTGCTAGCTCCTTTTGCCACTTGAACATAAAAGATTTACCTCTATACTTCTTTTACACTTCTCATGCCTCTGTCTGCTGCTTCAAATTCAGACTGTGGTAAAAGTCTGCAATTTTCGGACTGTGTAAAATAGATTCAAAACTCAGACTGCTTTAACTGTTGTTGTTGTTGTTTAAACGATCACTGAGAGCCTTCAAAACAAGTGTTGATACAACCCTACCTCACCAGCATGACTATATATTACTTCAAGAAATTTTGGGTCTGTGTAGATGGTGAAAAGCTTCCAACCAATCACTAGCTCTTCCTAGGGTAGCGAGCTCATTCACCATAGATCAAGATCAAATCTCCTTAGTTTCTGGAAATTTCAAATGCTTCTGTGGAAACTCAGATCTGCAATTTTGGGAGTGTCGACTTCTCTGCAATTTCGAGACTGCTGCTACCTCCGAATTTTCACAGTCAACCTCAATATTTTTTTTTCAGTCCACAAAAAAAATAGAGCTGTCCACTTCTTTTCACAAAAGAAGCTAGGGCTGTCGACAGAAAGTTTATGACTGTTGTTATAAGATAAAAAGAAGAGGACTGTAGGAGACCACTATCAAACCAAGATTTTTCACTATCCTGCAAAAATTACAGTGCCTCGGCTAGGGCAAAAAAACAGTCCTTCAAAATTATGATTTCATCCCCAAGAGAAAGCAACTTGGCTCCACCAAAATTATTCTCCATAGCCCAGCAATTTTTCATAAAAAAAACTGTCCAAAAATAAATATTTTGACCAAGAAAATTTTCAGTCTTTCCACAGGGCCGAATTTGCCTCAGTCACATACCCGAAATTCCTCAGTCTGTTTGCCTCAATCCACAAAAAATGACTTCAGAGCTCCACCGAAAAAATGTATTTTCAAAATGAGGTTTGATAGGGTATTAATAGTGGTTTCAACATAGAAAACAAAATTAATCTGAGCCGACATTAAGAATTTAAATTTAAATTAATTTCTTTTTCCTTTAGCTAGCCGACTTGTCACAATAATTTTTTTATTTTTCATTTATTTATTTTTGTTTCCTTTTTTAGCCGACTTCAAGGGGTGGTTTTAACAAGGTAAGTAATTTTTAATTTGATTTTTAATAGTCACACAAACCCTTCCTTCAAGGGTCAAACCTTACCAAAGAATTTCATGTATTTTTTTATCATTATTCTTTTGCCACATCATCAACACCAAGGGTGTAATAGGTGTCCAAGTGCCCAATCACCATCATATGCATGTGGGTGCCTTCATCTTCCTTTTTCCCTAGGGCCATCCCCAAGGGTTCCAAGACCCCAAATGCCCACATCATCTACATTTCTTCAAGGCCATTAAACCATCTAGTGTGTGGGTCAAAAGAATTCTTCGTAGTCTGCAAGGGCTTCAGGACCATCTCCAGGGTCTTCAACGCCATCAGCAGGGTGGTGGCTTCAAGATCCAAGCTTGTGGGTACAGGGACCTTGTCAACTGGGTACAAAGTGCTTCAAGGCACAAACCCACTCTGTAAGGAGTCCAAAGCACTACAGGTGGGACTTGGTGGCATCAATGACATCCTGTGGGGCCATTGCAAGTCCATGTTGGCATCAATGACAATTTCATCAACAATCTCCCCCTTTGTCATTGATGACAACAACTCATGCTCCCCCTATGAGCATGCTCCCCTTTTGTCTTCATCTCTCCCCCTTTGGCATCAATGGCAAAGGGTGTCCACATACCCATGTCTGAAATCTCTGGCCACTGGTATTTGCTCCCCCTGTCAACATGCACGATCCTAGGACCTGTCTGTATGCCTAGAGTAACCATCTTTTCTCTTTTGAGTTCATTCTCCAGCCTCATGAACTCAAGGTGTGTTAAGGTCTTTGAGAGACCTTACACTTGGTTTGCCATATGGCAGTCATCCTCCTTGCTTTGATCGACCTCTCCTATCTGCAACTGCTCGGTCTTCCTCATCCATACTTCCTTCTTGGCATCCGTGCTTTGAGCATTTGATCCTTCATCTGTACTGGCTTTCCTTGATGAGTTGTATAGGAAACTTCTCACGTGTTGTTTCTGGGTACTCCAACAATCTTGAGCTTTGTGTCCAAGGCCACTGCAGCTATAACACCTCATCATACGACAATATGCAGCAATGTAACCAACATTGTTGTATGTCCAACACTTGACTGAGCTGTTGGAACTTCCAACACTTCTTTGATCAACTTCATTTCTCCATGCTTGAGAGTGTCCCTAACTGTAGGAATTTGATTTCTGATCTTCAAATATTCTTGCTGATGTATATGAAGTACTCCTTCTTGGTTGACTTCTTTGACTTGCACATTCTTGGGCTTTGTGGCCAAACCCACTGCAAGTGAAGCATCTCAATGTGTGACATGTGGCAGCAACATGTACGACTTGATTACATGTCCAACATCTAACTGAGTCATTGGGGCTTCCAGCCCTTCTTCTTCCATAGAATCTACAATCCATAGCCTTATGACCAAAGTTAGAACAAAAATAACAATAACCATTGAAGCCACTTTCATACTTGGGTCTTGGAGTTGTTTATTTTATGAAGTTGCTTTGAGGAATAGACCTAACTCCTTGTTTCATCTTTGAACTTCCAAAGTCCTTGTTGTCATGTGCAAGTGCATGGGGAGCAGCTTTGGACATTGATGGACCTGCTTCTGAAGTCTTCAGAGACCAAGTGTCATCTTCAGATTTTTCTTTGTTCTTCTTGTAACCAAGGCCAGTTTTTTCAAGTGGAGATCTTTGGCAATCTAAGATCTTATCTAGGACAATTGAACTGTCATTGAACTTGACCAAGGCTTTGTTCTTCTTACCTTTCTTCCTGAGACCAACTACCTCCATTCCCAACTTCTGGACTGGCTCCTTCTTTTCTTCCAGTTGACTCTTCAGGATTTCTTTTATCCTCTTGGCTTCCTCCAGTTGAGTCTTCATATCATGATTGACCTCTCTAGTTTCTTCAAGCTCTTAAGCATGCTTTTCTAGTTCTTCCTTTTGACTGATCAATTCAGTCTTTAATTGTTCAACTTCAGCATCCTTGTCTTTCATTTGATCTCGCAACTCTTTGTCCTTGTCTTTGAGCTTTACAAGCAACACTTTCATTAACATGGTCTTCTGCTGATATTCATTCAAGGAGTCCAAGATTTTCTTTTTGAACCTTATGAAGTCACTCTGGGTCAAATTTACTGTGTTCAGAACCCAGCTGGCTTTGAGATCAATATTCAACAACGTGAGATGTATCTCATGTGCAGTCTTTGATAGCCCTTCATCATCTTATGCAAGAACCTTCTCAATTTCATCACACAAGCTATCATTATAATCACAAGAGTCCATACATTTACTGGAGTCCTCTTTTTGTTTGTCTTCTTCTTGATTGAGTTTTTCTGGGGGCTTGTCTTCTGATTCCTGATCTGTCTTTTCGGGTTCTGGTCTTACCTTTTGATACTCACTCTCCAACTTGAACCATAGGTCTTTTGCCGAAGTGTACTCTCCTACACTTTCCTTCACTGAGCTGGGAAGTCCATCCATGAGGAACTTCAAGGCTGTAGTGTTGTCCTTCTTTGCTTCCTTCTGTGCAGCTGATTTTCCTTTCTTGTTTGATGGAGCGGGTGGATTGATAACAATTTTCCAAATACCAAACTTCTTCAGATAGGCCTTCATTTTGCTCCTCCAACTGAAATAATCTGTAATATCAAGTATAGGCACATCATTGCTTGATGACTCTTTATTTTCCTCCATTGTGTCTAAGGATCTCCTTCAAGCTTGCTAGGCTTGTGACGAAGGTTGGCTCTGATACCAATTGTTAGACATTGAGAGGGGGGGTGAATCAATGTAAAGCCAATTTTAAAACTTTTCTTAGCTTGTCACAATTAACTATCAATTCATCATTCCACTATTCTACCAATTTCATAATCATTTCATAAACATCTTTCACTTCATCATTCACATATCATAAGCATTTGAATCATCAAGAACCATAACACAAAAAAACACAACACCATATAATTTTGTAATCTTTTTGTATTATTTTTGGACCGGCTACAATCGTGAGGTAAAATCAGCACCTACTTATACAAAGAGCACCTACTCTTCATCCAAGACCCTTCCTGGTTTTCTTAGACCCTGCTAAGAAGGGTTTGAGGTATCCTAACCTCAAATGCAAGTCAAGCTTGCATTTACAATTTAAGCTTACTGTCTGAACACATTTTCATTATTGTCACATCACACCAGCACTTATCTCTATCATCTCTTCAATCAACATCTTCTCAGCAACTTGTCTCTATCCTCTTCATTTTGTCCAAAATGATTATGTCAAGAATAATATCAGCAATTCAACACATCACTGTCAAGTGCGTTGCCCCTGTCATAATCATTCTACTTCTACTATCACATCAACCACTGTCGTATCATTATCAAGTTGTTACTATCACATCAATCACTGTTATGTCATGGATGCACTGTCAATGTCATCAACTAGTCACTGTCATACTGTTGTAGGTGTCAAGCTATTATCTTGCCACTTCATGACTCACCAAGTTAGGGCAATCATCTCCCTAAACTGTGCATACTATAGCAGACTTTACACAGACTGTAAAGAGATCGTTGAAATGCATCATAATTTCATTGTATGCAACTTCATCATCATACAGTGTATCATATCATCATATCCATATTGTGTATAGATCATCATAAGGTAACAAGCAATAAGCATCAAGGCACCATCATGCTCATCAATACACTACTGTACATACTTATGCAACTATGTCACTGTATATATATTACCACTGTATACACTTCACTGAATATTCACTGATGTATTCATCATTGTTTATACTTCACTGTATGTACACTAGACTAGTGTATCATCATCCTCATATCATCATCAATATAAAAAAGCCAAGTCATATTGTTCTTTAAACAAAGAATATATTATACACACAATCTTCCCTCAAACTCTATACTCCTGAGAATTAGGGCTTGCTACTGTGACCACATCTACAGTCACATCGCTCAGTTGATCTTCTTGTCTTCATAGAAAACTATGCAATAATCAATTTCTGCCTGAATGAATACTGAGATAGATATGTGTTTTGCAATCAATCTTTGTGTAGATGAATACATAAAGTATGTGCCAATTCAAATTTAAAACTTCACACATTCAACCAATAATTTGATGACAAGCTATTAGGGTCTGCAACAAGAAGTCAAGAGAACATCAAACCTTGGGTTCTTGGACATTTAATACTGCAATTTCAGACATCAAATCATTCCGAAATTCTTACACAGAGATACACTTCCAATGTTAACTTTGTCAAATCTGCAGCTACCTCAGTTTGTCTGCTGCCATAGTCAGTTGTAACCCTAGCTCACCATCATCAAAATTCAGAGCTGTTTGTACTGTGGCATCTCTCCGATTTCAGATGAATAAGAACTGCGTTTTAACCCCCAAGCAAGTCCAAAGATTGGACTGTTGTGAAAATCAATTTGGCATCAATGAGGACTCTTTATATGACCCCAAACATCTCTGTGGAAGAACCCTAATTGCTAGTTCCTTTTGCCACTTGAAAATAAAAGACTTACCTCTATACTTCTTCTACACTTCTCATGCCTCTGTCTGCTACTTCAAATTCGGACTGTGGTAAAAGTCTGCAATTTTTGAACTGTGTAAAAAGGATTCAAAACTCAGGCTGCTTTAACTGTTGTTGTTGTCGTTTAAACCATCACTGAGAGCCTTCAAAATAAGTGTTGATACAACCCTACCTCACCAGCATGACTATATATTACTTCAAGAAATTTTGGGTCTATGTAGATGGTGAAAAGCTTCCAACCAGTCACTAGCTCTTCCTAGGGCAGCGAGCTCATTCACCATAGATCAAGATCAAATCTCCTTAGTTGCTGCAAATTTTGGATGCTTCTGTGGAAACTCAGATCTGCAATTTTGGGAGTGTTGACTTCTCTACAATTTCGAGAATGCTGCTACCTCCGAATTTTCACAGTCAGCCTCAGTATTTTTTTTTTCAGTCCACAAAAAAATAGAGCTGTCCCCTTCTTTTCACAAAAGAAGCTAGGGCTGTCCACAAAAAGTTTATGACTGTTGTTATAAGATAAAAAGAAGAGGACTGTAGGATACCACTATCAAACCAACTTATTTTTCACTATCCTGCAAAAATTACAGTGCCTTAGCTAGGGAAAAAAAACAGTCCTTCAAAATTATGATTTCATCCCCAAGAGAAAGCAACTTGGCTCCACCAAAATTATTTTCCATAGCCCAACAATTTTTCATCAAAAAAAAATTGTCCAAAAATAAATATTTTGACCAAGAAAATTTTCAGTCTTTCCACAGGGCCGAATTTGCCTCAGTCACATACCCGAAATTCCTCAGTCTGTTTGCCTCAATCCACAAAAAATGACCTCAGAGCTCAACCGAAAAAATGTATTTTCAAAATGAGGTTTTATAGGGTATTAATAGTGGTTTCAACGTAGAAAAAAAATTTAATCTGAGCCGACATTAAGAATTTAAATTTAAATTAATTTCTTTTTCCTTTAGCTAGCCGACTCGTCACAATAATTTTTTTATTTTTCATTTATTTATTTTTGTTTCCTTTCTGAGCTAACTTCAAGGGATGGTTTTAACAAGTTAAGTAATTTTTAATTTGATTTTTAATAGTCACACAAACCCTTCCTTCAAGGGTCAAACCTTACCAAAGAATTGCATTTATTTTTTTATCATTATTCTTTTGCCACATCATCAACACCAAGGGTGTAATAGGTGTCCAAGTGCCCAATCACCATCATATGCGTGTGGGTGCCTTCATCTTCCTTTTGCCCTAGGTTCATCCCCAAGGGTTCCAAGACCCCAAATGCCCACATCATCTACATTTCTTCAAGGCCATTAAACCATCTAGTGTGTGGGTCAAAAGGCTTCTTCACAGTCTGCAAGGGCTTCAGGACCATCTCCAGGGTCTTCAACGCCATCAGCAGGGTGGTGGCTTCGAGATCCAAGCTTGTGGGTATAGGGACCTTTTCAAATGGGTACAAGGTGCTTTAAGGCACAAACCCACTCTGTAAGGGGTCCAAAGCACTGCAGGTGGGACTTGGTGGCATCAATGACATCCCGTGGGGCCACTGCAAGTCCATGTTGGCATCAATGACAATTTCATCAACATATCGAATCACATATTGATTTATTTATTCAAAAGTTCCAATGCAGAGCTCATGGTTTACAATGGGGGGTAGTCTCTCCTTTATATAGCTTTTGAGAGACACAAAACCTAACTTACTTTTCATCCAACGGTTGATATTATAACATCATCAATGGTGGAGATCACTTTTACATGGATCAACTTGACTAGATCAAGGGGGCACATATTTTTCCCAAGGACACCTTATCTAAGTCAAATGCATCATAACATAAGGTATAACACGATAATACATCAAGGGCGTCACCTTAGGGGATCAATTCTCCCTAGGCACCATAAATACATCATAACATAAGATATATCAATGTAATACATCACATAGCCAAGGTGAGGGGTGCCCCATGGGGGACTTCCTCACTAAGAGAGCGAAATAAATAATCATGGACATAAAACAGACTGAAATTGTTGTGGAAGTGTCCAAAGAGCCATAATAAAACACCTGGAGAAATTCCCTTGACCACACAAGCCAAATTGATTTTTTCAGTGCTCTCCTAGTTCATTTTTTGATGGTACATCCTCTAAAAATCCTAAAATCATCATAACTTCATTTAGGCTAAGAACTGGGGCAAACTCATTGTACATGAGTATCTGGGGACATAGTAGAATGGTACTAGTGACTACTCATACCCCCTGAAGCACTGTGGCTCCCTAGGAGAACCATAATAACTACAATAATAATATAATCTAACAAATAATAAAGTGATAATAATAACTAATCATGCAATCTGAGGCCAAAATATGAAAACCAAAACCACAGTATTGGTATTGGGCATGTCTGGAGCAAATATAAGCACTGTTCAATTTTTATCCACTGCCTTGGGAATTGTGCTTGACTTGGTCAAATGGGTTGACCAGGTCAAAATACCCAAATAGAAGGTGAGATGTTGAACTAAGAGAACTTGCATGCATCCAAGGTAAGAACTGCTCCAATATGTATATTAAAACCCAACTTAAATCATTCCTTTCAAAATCATGGTGACAATAATAATAATAATAATAACCAGTAAGATATACCTGTGTCTTTGAAGAATCATTGAATCTTCTGGAAGTCTTTTGTATATGCCATACTTACAAAGTTTAAACAATTTTATAGTGTTGCGTGAGGATGGAAAACAAGGTTAAATTAAATGGTGACGACTTCTAGTTAATTTTGGCCATGTGATCTCTCTAAACGATGACAAATACACACAACCATAATGACATGATATGCATGACATATAACAATAGGGGATGGTGGTGTCTCACAAATGGATAAAGTACACGAGCTTGTTTCCTTCAGGCTCTAGCAAGTTTCAATTTAAACAAATATTTAGCGATTTGGAACACTAGTCAACCTCCAAAGGAAGGTGCCTTGGAAAGCCTTTGGGGATTCCAGAAAATGGCAAAAGCATAACCTTGATAGGTCAGCCCCACCCTATTGATCTGTAGGGGAAAATGAGTCGAACATTATAATTGTGCTCATTCTTTGACCATTGAATTTTAAACAACATTTAACTTAATGAATGCATTGTTGCAGGAGGATATATGTGAAGAGAGGAGCCTGCGTAGGGTTTTTTAACCAATGTTTCAGACTTCGCATAGATAAGTCCATCTTCAGGGTGATCGTCAATGCATGATTGAGATGAAGAATAATGAGGTCAAAGTGCTCTTATAAATATAAACATTTAGATCTTTTTTAAGGTCGGCTTTTAAATTATAAGTATTGATTTTCTGACCTTTTGAGCTTGTCAATGACCGATTTCCAAGAGCTGCTGAGTTTTAACTTTCACATAAGATAATATCTGGGATCCAAAAGTAGCTACCTCGAAAAGCCTTATGGGCTCCAGAAAATGATTGAGGCCTAGCCCTGCTGCCAGCGAGCATCCATAGCCCTGACACGTTTTCCTAACCCTATTGTTCTTGTGGGGGCAAATGAGCCTTACATCATACGGTGGATGAGTGCTCATCCTTTGGCCACTGACTAATTTATAACATTTAAACTTTGCATCATTTAGATATAACAATTATGTATTTCGATGCTTTAGTTTCTAAAGACATTGTTGGGTGGAGCACTTGTTTTGAGGACTAAAGGAAAACCATCCAGTGAACTTGGCCACACTAGCCAAGCCACATAGTTCATAGCCATAGACATAGAAAAACATGGAGTCTATCATGCATAGGGGTCAAGATGGGGAAAACGATCTTCAATCTGACAGGTCTCAATCAACATAGGTCATGGGAGGAAATCAATTAAGGATGAACTGGATGGATGGGGACAAGTCTTAGATGGAACCAACATAGAACTAAAGTTTAAAAGTTGTGTAAAGCATGGCATAAGAAATAGTCTTCAACATCGGATTATTTAATCGTTACCAACCCAAGTTTAAGCATCAATATACATGTGATATAAACATAGGTCAACATACTCATCATAACATAACAAGTTTAGGTGTTAATATACATCAGAGAGCTAAATCCAACCAAGGAGGCATATACCTGTATCTATCTGATATGCCCATCTGTAACTGTGTACCATATCTGCTACTCTGATCGAATGAACTAAGTCACTACTAAAACCATCTGAATGGTCAAGAATATTTCAATATTGGCAAGGAAATAATCTGAAATTGTTGCTGAGCAAAGGCTCTGAATGGCTCAGGTTGTAATGATCCATGTTGTAACCCCATTTGAATGTGCAACTCGAAAAAATAAAGAGACCAATCTGTATGATGCATCATGGTAGCCCAACTATATGTATATGTGAGAACAAAATCCAACAAGATCCACACTTTTCTCATTCAACTCCACTCTACTTAAGTGGTGGTTCCACCCACCCCCTCCTCTCTTTGGTTATTTCAACAGAACTTTGCTCTCTCAGTTGGCAAGGTCAGAGGATCAAAGGTTTGCTCCCATTGTATTGCATTGTATTATTTTTGGAATAATAAACAGATTTGGAGGTCTCATGTGGTGCATGGCTAAAGTGTGTGGATGATCATTGTCTCATGTTTATACTGAGGTAATCTATAGAATCCTCTTTTGTATTTGCATCTTCTTGTCAAAGCTAGCCTCATTGAAGGATTAGTACTAATTGGTAGGAGTGAGTGAAGTAGTTTCTTTGCTCTCTTAATTAATTTGTGTTCAAGATTTATAATTTTGCATGTTGATTTGCTTATGGGTATGCTCTTCTTGTCTTTAGCATGAATTTTTTACTAGATTTGACAAATTTTCTTGGCAAGTGTGAAGGTATTTTGTAGGTGCTTCTCTTGGATATGTGTGAGATTTTGCTTGCTTAGGCTCACTCTCCAAGAACTTATTATTGAAGATCCATAGTCCCTCCGCTCTCCACCAACGAACTCCATAACCCAAGCATTCCCAAGCTTCAGCTCTTTCCTTCTCTCTCTCTCCTTCAATTTAAATCAAACTTTCCCCTTTGGTTATGGTTACTCACATGCTTTAGTAGTTTAGTTTCTCTTTCAAAAGGATATCTAAAGGATGATCTTGTTAAGCATGTTTCTAGATCTAGAATTGTAAAGCATCATTCTTAGAATAGATCTAGTATTGTTAAGTACTTGTGTATATTTTTCAATCATTCAGTACTTAAATATTTTATGGTTTTAATGTTGTATTTGACACATTTGGTGCATTACAAGTGGCTGGATTTTGTCTTTTATTGACATGACAAGGGAAAGTGTTGCCGTAAAATAAAATATCTAATCTAATCAAAGACCTCCTAGAGCACCTTTCTTGATCTTATCTCTCTAAAACTTGTAAAACCATTTGGATCCATAACTATAAAGAGCATCGGCATCCACCTCAATCATTGTAAATACCATAATAAAATATTTTGAGTAGGCTCCTAAGAGCCCACTCCTCATCCCCCTTATGGGGATTTGTGTCAGGGCACTTTTTTCATGTTTTTTCTTTTGTTAGTGTAGTTTTGCTTTATAGATCCATAGAATTTGCTATTTCAAATTTCAATTTCATTCATTGCAAATTAATACAAATATTAACCTAGATTTTCTTTCTCGAGTATGACCTTCGGGTCTGAAAGAGACTCTTGGTTGTAGTAATTAGTTTTACTTCTTTGATTTTGTTTCTTCAATCTCAAATTGGAATAAACATGTCATTTCCATTTATGCTCTTTTCCCTGAGTTTTGGGAAAATCAAAAGCATAAGTGCGCACTTTATAAATTTCCACATCTAATAAAAAAATCACCATTAATAAAATGAGTCCCTTGAAAACATATAGAAATCCGGCCTACATGATGTTTGTCATTTGTGGGAAAATTATTTGGAGAAGGAAGGAACAACTAGAAAGTGACCATGGGGCCTTGTTAGGCTACACCCTCGTTTGGTGTAGTGTTCGACACACCCACGTGACTCCATCTAGCCCACATCTTCTTGAGAGGAGCCACTTCTGTCAAAATCCGAACACATTCCCCGTACCTCAAAGTATATCGAGAATTTCATTTTCCCCCTAATCCACTCATTTCTAATAATTAAAACTAACCAAGTACATTTGCAAAACACTCATCACAACAACACTCATTTTTTCAGACTCCATTTGGCACTGGTCTACTTCATGCAATCGTTTTGCTTAAAGTGAATCTTATGTGGATGGATTAATTTGCATTTCATGTTGTTGAGTTAATTTTCTTTTGTAAAGTTGTGTTTCAGTATTTTCTTTCAAACTCCTATACTAATTTCATATTTTGTTTCTTAGCTTAAAATTGTTAGATTCTTTTATAGGGACCACCCCCCTTGGCTTTGCTGGGAGTTGGCCTAAACGAAGGAGTTGAGTGTTGAGTGTTGAGTGACAGTATCTCAACTCAAGACTTTCCCCCAAGGACGCACCCAATGGCTTGAATATTTTTTCGATGTTAATCCCCCCAAGGTTTGTGAAATGTGACAACAAGACGAATGAAAAAATCAACAACCCAATTGAACAAATTGATGTTGACAGATTCTCAAGAATGATATATTTTTTTTGTTGCCATCTCAGGTTTTTACAATTTTTTTGAAATTGATTATCAAAATTCTTTATTCATGTCTAGTCATTTTATTTCCATTTTCAACTTACAATGTAGAACACTTCCGGTTTGAGAACACATGTTTTTTAAAGTTGAGGTGCAACCTCCCTTGCCTCAACAATCAATGAATGTATTCCTTATGTATATAATTAATAATGAATGTATTTCTTATGTAAATAATTAATAGATGAGGAGCTAATGTATAAAAAAATACAAGGAATGAAAAGACAAATTCTCTAGACCATAAAATTTCTACATGACATGATAGGGATCACTTGAAACGTTCACTCAAAGAAACCAACTGTATTTTCTTCTTGATTTTATTAATGTTCAGAAATGGCCAAAAAAATATGTTAATAGACTTAAAAAAACATAATTAATAATCATTAGAAAGTGGGCTCAATGTCAAGATCATGTCTACATGCGAAAAGAAGAAAATATACAAATGAAATTACAAAGTACAAGAACAAAGAGTAATACATTTGGTAGAGTGAACTGAAGAGGTAAACCCTTGAAAGAGAAGATACACTAGTCAATATCAAAGATAGAGATAGAAGAAGAGAAGGTAGTTTTTGATGCACAGGTTTGCAGCTCAAACAGTGCAAGGAAAACTAGCTTCTAAACTTGCACAACCATAGGATTTCCTCCATCATGTCACTACTGTTATACTAGTTTGTACATGGGGATTTGATCCCATCTTTTAGCTTCAGAGATCAGGCTGAGATTCGATATTTAGAATGCAAATGTGAACAATGTTGAGATGATATCGGTTGATTCCATGCTTTGCCTTGTGATGATTCCATACCACGTGTCATATATTTCCATTTCATGCCTGAGGACATGTTTTATGGACTAATGACTTAGATTGATGATTGTATTTCATATGTCTTCATGTTACTTACTGTCATGCCACAATTTGTTGGGCATACCCTTATCCAAACAAAATTTTTCTTTTATGAGCAAGATGCAAACCA
This sequence comes from Pseudotsuga menziesii, assembly GCA_001517045.1. Classification (NCBI taxonomy): domain Eukaryota; kingdom Viridiplantae; phylum Streptophyta; class Pinopsida; order Pinales; family Pinaceae; genus Pseudotsuga; species Pseudotsuga menziesii. The sequence continues at coordinate 773,508 of LPNX010128774.1, forward strand.
AAGTACTGAGGCCCATCTTTTATACTGTTGGGCCTCCCACTTAGAAGGATGAAATGTATGAATGTGATGATCAATGATATGCCAATGTCTCTACTTCCATGGCATGCCATAATAATGAATTAATGGATGATGTACTATATGTTGCTATTGATTTAGTTTATATATTGAGTGTTTGATGAGTATAGCTTGTAGTATCACACTTTCAAGTTGTCGAGAGTATTAGATCCTTGATTTACTTATGTACCATTGAACCTAGGTAGTGTTTGAGTGTCTTGCAAGGAATTGTACCCTTTCTTTCGGTCCATATTTTGATTTATCATCCATCCATCTCACCCCATAGTTTTGGTCTACATCCTTGGTCTGAGATTCAAAGTTGACTCTTGATTTCCCTCCTTTGTATCAATTGTCAAAGTTAATTGTTGGAAAATGTGTCTTAGGGTTTACTGTGTCCTAGGAATTCCTTTAGCTAGTGGGTTTGGCGGGATTGAGATCCATGGCCTTCTTTATTTTTAGTAAGAATCAACTATAGAGCATTGCACCTTTACCAAAGCATAAAATGGAAAGTGAAAAGATAAATAAAGAGGCATAATAAAAAGGGGTGATAAAAATTGCAAAACAAAAATAAGTCTCTTGGTTTGGAAGTATGGATACTAGGCATTGTCGGGGCTATAAAAGCTTGACTTCCATGGATAATTGAACACCTAACACTATGTGTGGATGTTATTCGACTCCGACAATATTTAGTGGAAGCTTGCTAGACACGTATGACTGACATCTCTTCCAAGTCAATGACCTCCCCCTATTGTATAAGGCTACATTTAATTGAAGGGTGCATCTCTCTAACACTCCTCTTTGATGACACATGGATTTTATTTGTTGATCCTATTGGCATAAATAACCTTGGAGTATGTTTTTTTCCCATTACACCTTGAGTTAACTAATTCATCCTTTGACCAAAAGTTTCACTTGCCTAACCTTGGTTTGTCCATCTTACTCATCCCATTGAAAAAACTAGTCCTTGCAAGTACTTGAATGTTGTCATGGATCTGGTTAGTATGTAAATCTTGCTTCTCAAAAACCCATTTGAAGATACTTGTGGTGGAGGTATATAATCATGTATGCATGACTAGTCATATGATGACTTAGCTTGATGGTTAAAGACATCTTCTATGTATTGGTCCACGTGGGAACTCTTTGTTGTTGGTCCACCAGGGGCAAATGTGATCCTAATACATCTTTTTGATGCTACAGATGATTTATCAAGTCTTCTTCAGTGTATCAAATTTTGTAGAGCTAGTGTATTAGTCTCTCTAGGGGGTTGAAAGGTGGTAAATCCATATCTTTAGTTGTAAAAGGTATATCGAAGATCTAAAAGAATATATGGATACCAATTTGGCTAGTTACCTAATTATATGAAGTCAGATTGGTCATTACTATCATAGATCAATCATTTTCAAAAAGGTGGTGGGATTCTCCTTAAAGACTACAACGTTGATTTTCATGAACATGCATGGGGATGTTATATTCAGTATTTTGAAAATCTGAAGGTAGGTATCGACACCCAATTGACCCTTCTACAACCTCTAACCATTTCATCTCAGAACACTCCTCTAGATTGGCCAGATTCCACAAGGGCTCATTCTCAATGTCAACAAGCAACCTAAAAACTTATGGGCATCCATGGGAAATGTTTATCCATCAAAATGACAATGACTTGGGTATATTTGGCCACCCAAATGACCATACTATTCATCCCAACAAACTCCTTGCAAGGCATTTTCCATCTGAGCTCTTTTCCAAGCTATTTTAGGCTAATTATGGATTAATTGATGGCACACCTAAGGTTTTTCATTAAAAAATCCTAATTTTGTGTATAATTATTCTTTGAGAGGCTAAAAGTGCACTTTATGTTCTAATTTTAAGTTGAGGATGCACTTTTTTATTTTTTGAAACAAATTAGCCTAAAAACCTTAAGTCGATTTGCCTAAATTTATTTGTTGCACATTGTTGAGGCAAATAAAGATGATGTGGCACTTGGGCAAACTTGTGGAGATGTCTTGGGATAATATCAATCAAATATCAACTAAAATATAAACCCCAACCATTTATTTAAGCTCCTAGCACATGGGTTGCCCCCCTTGGAGCAATTCATGGGCCTCCAAAAACTTGGAAAAGAAATGTTTTTTGGTCAAATGCATGAAGCAATGAAAACAACACATGGTTTCAAAAAAGAAGGAATGGTTTTGTAAACAACACATGGTATTCTCCTCTTGTATTGAAGAGACCCATGGCACTAGGTAAATATTTTAATATTTTTGGCATTTAGAACAAGGAGGGCACCTTCTAGGCCCAATGACTTGGGCAATTTTTGGCATATTCTATTGTAGGAGGGATGGATCTAGACCCTAGATTTAGCAGCCACCCTCCTATATCAGCAAAGTGTAACTATTCATTGTAACAACCTTGTACAAACCCTAGATATCTTCCAAAGGAGAAATCGACCCTCCTTGGCTATTTAAAGGAAGTTAAATCACTCTCTGGGGGGAGGGATTTTTGCTTGGGAATACAATTAATCTAATTTTCTCTTTCTAGATAATGTTCTTGGAGTTGTTCTATTGGTGTATGGAGGATAATTTTTTGCCATTATATTGATGGTGGAGAACCCATAAGGGTTTGAGGTAACTAGGGATTTCTTTTGCTTGGATTTAGTAGTTTGTAGGATGATTGATGCAACCTTGTTCTACATAAATATTTGATAATGTGTTTATATTGATTGTTGCAACCTCATTGTATTCATTTTGGTTGATATTCACTATATTCTTAACTAATGTCATGATGAAGCTTGTGTATGATAGATTGGCGGGTCCTCTTGAAATTCACAGGTTTTATCACATGATTGGAGTTTAAGGCACCTTGGTTAAATAAACCTATCAAGGAGAGCATTGTGTCATCCTACACTCCCCCTTGGTTTCTTTTACTTTTAAACTAATATATTAAGATTCCATTTTTCCCCATGGATGTTCCCTCAAGGTATTAGGTCTAGGGTTTAATAATTTTAATCAATCCTTTGCTCAGATTTCTTCCAATTTATAATATCTCATATCTTCTTTTATTTTGTAGGTACTTGGAGTTGAATCTATGGAAGAGGTTTTAAGGAAAAATGATTTTCCCTCCTTAGTTCATCTAATTTGTATCATTAAAACCCTAAGGAGTTTAAATAAACACCATAATTAAAAATAAACGAACACTTTGTACTTGCAAGTAAGCATAATGTTATTCATTACATCCAAGTATTTAGCTAATGAGGGTTCTAATTTTGTTGTATCTTCATGTTGTTAGCTTAATGCTAGCCTGTTGGCTATATTAACCTTGGTTTGCATATCTAGAATATATTCATTTTTTTGTTAGATTATATTTGACTAATATTGCGTACTAGTTGTAAGTTTTTGGAGCTAGGTTTTGTACATCTTCACTATGATTAGTCATTAAATCGTTGTATTTTTATCTATGTAAACTTGCTATGTCAATTCGATGCTCTTGTTGCTAAGGTCATTATGTTCTTGTAAACAAGTCACATTTCTCTTCTAGTTATTGGCTACTGATAAGTTTGATCATTGGAAATATACCTTAATAAGTGTAATCATCCTACTTCTATAACATCTGATGGTATAATCTTTCTGCCATAATTTGGATATAATCACAGTGACAAGTATAATACTATATCATTGTTTGAAGGTGCCTTATTCAAATCCATAATAGGTGGAATCACATCATTGGTTTTTATCATACAACATATAACAATGTTATAATCAATCTTATGCTGATATATTACAAGTGCTTCCTAAGCATACTATGACTCTGTTGATGAAATTCTAATTGCTGTGATACTTATATAAATCTCAGTATGTCCATCATTCATTATTTGCCACCTGGTTATTGTTGATGTCATAAGAATTTATGTTGATGCAAACTTGTTAACTATTAATATCAATTTGGCACTTAAATTACTTGATAATCATTGTTGTCATTGCCACATATACTGTCATTTGATGCAATGCTATACACCATATTATTGGCATGACATACTACAATACAAGTTCATATTGCAATCACTTTGTTGGCGTATGATTTATCTATGACATTAGGACTGTTAGCGTGCTCAACTTTTGAGGTATTACAAGAAGATCATAGTGTTGGTTCACTTTCATTATTCATTATCATGTTGAATGGAATGAAACTCTAGCTGAGTATGAGAAGATTTGATGCATCATTGACACTTAATCAACCTTTGGATGGTACCCTACTGTTCATCTTAGATTTGATAATAATTGTGTTTGTTGGTGGACCAAGTGATCATTGATTGGTTGTGTTTCCTCCTTACACGCATGTGGGGGGAAGCACAACATAAGTCTTCAAGCTGGTCAGTGTGTCCTTGGAGGAAAGTATCAAATCAATTACTGTGACCTGCTCCTGACTCCTCCGTTTAGGAAGAACTCCTAACAAAGCCAAGGGGGGTATTCCCTATGAAATGGTTTCTAAGGCTCTTCAATTATTTATTAGTTGTGGATATGAAGTTATTTAGGAGTTTTTTTTAATGACTGCCGAGTCAAATATTGCAATTTACAACTTAGATCAAGAATGAATAATCAAATAAGTACTCACGACATGTAATGGAAGATATATTTTAAGCACATAAGAAAGATGTAACATTCGTAGACCAGTGTCATGGACTCAAAAGAATTTTGTTGTTGTAAAAAGGAAATGTTTTGCAATTTGTAATTGTCCAGTTTTAATTTATTCAATAATGAGTGGATTAAGGGGAAGGGGATTCCCGATATACTGTCAGGTACTGAAATATGTTTGTATTTTATTGAATTTGGTTTTGCACAAGATGTGTGGGCTAGATGGATTTGTGTGGATTTGTCCAACACTACACCAAACGAGGGTGTAGCTCTACAGGGCCCGCGATCACTTTCTAGTTGTTCATGCTTCCTTTGCAAACTTTGTTTTATGTTAGAATTCCATAATGTTTATGAGAGGTTTATTTTATTGATGTGAGTTGTTTATGAAGTCTGGAAAGTTAGAAAGTGCACACTTTCACTTTTTTATTATCCCAAAGATCGGGGTGAACTTGCGATGGGAAAGAGCATACACGGTGTTAGGATTGATAATCCTCCCTTGTCCAAACTGTCTATTAGATTATATTTTCCTAACTTAGGAGTCATTTAGTTATTATTGGGTCCACTAGTACCATTGGGTCCACTTGGCCTAATGGGGCCAAATATACCAGCCACTAGAGTGTGGGGAACACTGATAGAGGCTAACTAGAACTGACTGCACTTGCATGCATCAGTTTAGGCGCCCCCTAGACCAATCCCTACATTTTAGGAGCCACTGGGAGTGTTGACACCAACCTCCTTCAGTTGTTGGCAGTTGGTAACTAGTTAAGCTTAGTTATGCTTCAGTTACATTCAGTTAGATATCCTCTAGTTCAGTTAGCTCCAGTTATGCATGGATGCATGTGGGAAGGTGCCCGTTCTCACCTACTTTTCACCTACCACTGCAGTTAGACTGGTTTGATTGATTGTAATTGATTGAGAGAGTGTATTAGACATCTGAAGTTAGCCATTTGAACTCCGATAGTGATTTAGACACTTCTAGTTAGCCATGCAGTCAGTCTTAGTTGGTAGATTCGAATTTATCTCTCATGATTTGAATTCTCCTTTATGTATTACCATTGTATAATGTTGGGATGTAATGAAGTTTATACTATAATTATCTGAGCAATAATTATCTATTTCCTATGAGATTTGATTTGTTCAGTGTGTATTGTTCATTCCTTTTCACTGCATAATAATTAAGAATCTGATTGCACTCATTGCTCTAAAGATTTAATGGCATAATAATTCTAATACGGTATCAGATCCATCTCAGGAAAGCTTCAAGTGTATCTACTCTCCATTGTACACCAGAAGCAGCTAGGTTTCCATAGAAGTCCCGCAAAGAGTGCCTTCCTTCCTCTGAATTTATTCAGAGTGGTGGTGCGGTGGTGACGAACCCTGAAAAAGTGTACATGTCAAGAGGGAAGGATTGATTCTAACATAGTGCGAATGCTTTTGTTTTTGCAATGATTTTTCCATAGCTTCTACATAGCTTGATTGAAGATATTGTCTGATCAGCAGGAGAATTATGGATTCTCAACCTTCCATACCTATGATCCTAACACCCTTAAATTATGTTTATTGGAGGGAAGATATGCAGGTTTCCTTGCGCAACAAGGGATACTTCAGGATAATACTTGGAAGGGAGGTTGAGCCCCATCATCCAGCTGAGAAAAACAAGTTTCTGAACCGCTTAGATGAAGCTTTTGGAAGTTGAGCCCCATCATCTCCAGAGACCTCCTCTTTCACCTTGAAGGTTTAAGGACTCCCAAATAAGCTTGGGAGAAGCTTGAAGTCTTGTTTGGAAAGCAAGATGAGCTTTGGGGACACATGTTGTAGAAGGAGTTGATATCCTTGCATCCTAGCAGTTTCGATACCATACAACAATTCTTTACAAAATTCAAGTCTCTTACAGTTCAATGCAAATAATGCGGAATATAAAGAAAGGATGAGAAACATGTGCTCTCCATACTCAACAAACTAGGTACTGGGTATTCTGTATTTATTTCTATCTTCCATTCTGAGAGAGATTCCATTCCCAATTGGAATATGCCCTCACTTGATTCCTTTGCAAAGTCCTTAATACAAGAGCAAGAGAAGTTAGTCCAGATGGGAGTCATCCATACTTCCAAAAACCAAGCTCTCCTAGTGACAGAGTTTACCAAAGCACAAGCTAAAGGTAGACCTAAGGGGAAGGAGCCTAATGCATCTAATTCGAATCCTAAAGAGAATCGGAAGAATTCCAAAGGGGATTCGGGCTCTACGAAGAAGAAAAAGTTTGAAAATAATATGTGTCCCTATTGTATGAGGGGTTTTCACCTAGAATACTCATGCATGAAGAAGACCCTTGACCAGTTGAAAACTCTCCTTGTACAGGACAATATTGCCCTTCCACAATGTTGAGATGTCTGATGATGGAGAGCATATTGAAGAACATGAAAGATCCCATGCCTTGAAAGCATGCCTCACTCCGTCGAAGGCTTACTTGATAGATTCTAGAGCATACAACCACATGGTTGCCTCCAGGGAATCCTTCATCACTTTCGCTCTATCAGGAGGACCTAGCAGTCATATGGGAGATGAATCTAAAATACCAGTTGTTGAGAAAGGTTCAAATAAAATCCATCATGCAGAGTTCAATAATGGACTCTATGTGCCCTCTCCTACAACAAAGCAAATTGTTGAAGATGAAGAAGAAGCAGAATATTCCACACAGTCAATTCGAATTGAAGAAAGTCTCCTTGGAGTGACTCCTTTTCTTGCTGCTCCAGAAGTTTATGAGATCTCTAATATCTCATATTCTCACATGGCTGATCCATAAGAAGACATTCGAATCTCTTTTTTTGAAGAAAAACTCTCCTTCCATTCTATGCAAAAATTCTCCAGTGATTCTTCTATTTTAAATTCTGTGAATAGTTTACCGGTGATTGATTCAGAATACGAAGATGAATTTGATTTCTCTATCTCTAATGATGTTGTTGGCGTGCAGATAAGTAATAACATGGATATTTTGGAAATAATACCAGATTTTAGGAGTGATCCATTCACTCTCATTGATCTAGAGCTTCCAGCAAATTCCTACATGATTGCATGCACCAATACTCAAAATTTTGAAGAAGGAGAAAATTGTGCATCTACCATCTCGATGGAGCACACTCTTGGATCTGAAATGAACTTATTTGGATATGATATGATCTTATTTGGCTCATATTTTAAGCTTCAAGAGCTTTCAGTAATGCTTCTAGCTTCTCTCATCAATTTTGGTGTGAAAAATCAAGTACCGCAAGTCTCCTTCAAAACTGTTGTTGGGGATTTGATATCATTCCACACTCTCAGATATTATATGAAATTATTTGGATCTGATATGATCTTATTTGGATCTGATATGAGATTATTTGGTTCAAGTTTTAAGTTCCAAGTGCATTCAGTCATGCTTGTAGCCGATCTCATCAATTTTGGTGTGACAAATCAAGTACTGCAAGTCTTCTTCAAACTTGCTGCTTGGGATTTGATGTTAGTTTCCTCTTATGAGTTTGTTAATATTATATTTTGTGAATCATTGATTATTTCTGAAGCTATATCAGATTATGGACCTCAAGCATTCTCTCTCCACAGTCCCAAGGATTCTCTACCTATCTATTTGATCACATGCTCATCTCCTCACAGAACTAGTAAAGATGGAGACATTCTGCATTCACCTGGAAATTTGCTCCTAACACTTGGGGATGATTTTAACTCACATGGTTCGATGTTCAATGCTGCAATATATCAGTTGCTTGGGTGTTCCTCACATGGTTCGAATTCTCAAGAACCTTTTCTCTCTCATCAATTGATTTCATTTGCTCTACATGGGTCCAGTTTTCGTCTAGCAGCTGTCTATATTTCTGATTAAGTTGAGCATATTCTTCTTCTTCCAAAGAGGAAGATTCCTCCAGACATAATCATTTAGTTTGGATTCAGAGATTCACAGGCACAGATTCAGGAAACTACTACACAAAAGAACCATAATATTGCTTTGTTGTTTCATAGTGCTACAAATTCCAACAAAAGATTTTGCATGTTTTTAACTTGTTTTTCCTGATTCCTGCTTATTTTGAGGGGGGGGGTTCCCATGAGGTTTTCCCCAATTATCTTGTTTTATTAAGCAACATTTTTTATCTTTTAGATTGTATATGGGTTACTTTTGGCCTTGTTTCCAAGGCCCATAGTTGTCCAAGTTAGGATTCAGGGGGGTTGTTAGGATTTATAATCCTCCCTTATCCAAACTGTCTATTAGATTATATTTGCCTAACTTAGGAGTCATTTAGTTATTATTGGCTCCACTTGTCCTAATGGAGCCACATGTACCAGCCACTAGAGCGTGGGGAAACCGATAGAGGCTAACTAGAACTAACTGCACTTGCATGCATCAGTTTAGGCGCCTCCTAGACCAATCCCTACATTTTAGGAGCCACTGGGAGTGCCAGCACCAACCTCCTTCAGTTGTTGGCAGTTGGTAACTAGTTAAGCTTAGTTATGCTTCAGTTACATTCAGTTAGATATATTTTAGTTCAGTTAACGCTAGTTATGCATGGCTGCATGTGAAAAGGCGCTAGTTCTCACCTACCACTGCAGTTAGACCGATTTGATTGATTGCAACTGATTGAGAGATTGGATTAGACATCTAGAGTTAGCGAGTTGAACTCTGATAGTGATTTATACACTTCTAGTTAGCCATGCAGTCAGTCTGAGTTGGTAGATTCGAATTCATCTCTCGTGATTCGAATTCTCCTTTATGTATTACCATTGTATACTGTTGGGATGTAATGAAGTTTATACTGTAATTTCCTGAGCAATACTTATCTATTTCCTGTGAGATTTGATTTGTTTAGTGTGTATTATTCATTCATTTTCACTGCATAATAATTAAGAATGTGATTGCACTCATTGCTCTGAAGATCTAATGGCACAATAATTCTAATACACGGAAGGGTGGATTGTTTATTCCAATTGAGAGTTGTAAAAGCAAAAAATGAAACTTGTGAGACTAATTACTACAACCAAGAGTCTCTTTTCCCCTTTTTGGTAATTCAGGAGAGCAAGGTTGGGTTAGTATCTGATTTTGCAAAATGAAAAGAAACTAAAGCAAATAAACTTGAATTGAAAATTATTGCACAAAAGAAAAACTATTCTAAAAAAATTTAAGGTATAAAGAAAATAAAAGCATCAAACCAAACGAAGGCGATACTGGCCTTTCCGAAATGGGGGAAGAGAGGTGTGGGAGCTTAAATACCACTTGCTATTTATTGAATTATATTAGATTTTTGGAAGGGGATACCTTTTGATCTTAAAATTTGATAAAAAAAAGGCTTACAATAACTTGCTTGAAGAAGGTGCATGAAGAAAGGGGGAAAGGATGTGCTTTGAGAGGCTTAAAACTGCAAGATTTTTCCAACACTTCCACTTATCCTGTCACGAAAATACAAAAACCAACAAGATACATATTTGAATATTAGTTGATTAGTCCAAAAATACAATCAAAATTTATACAACATAGTACTTGTAAAAGATGGATCGATTTGAATACTATAAGTAATAAGAAAAGAAAAATAGATCTAAGCATATGACTGTAAACTTGAAGAAATTTTAGATCTAGTTAAATGAACAAGCTAAGAAATGTATAATAAACTTTTTAAATATATCTAAGCTTGTATCTAAGGTAGTCAAGGAGAAATATTGATTTAAAGAGAAGAAGAAAAGGTCTTAAGCTGCAGCTTGAATCTTGTGATGAAGTGGAGATGCATGTAATGCAAGAAGCATTAGATCTAAAATATAGAAATGAAGAGAAAGGGATGTAATCGAGCTCCCACTTCACTTTCACTTAATATGGAATGCAAGCTACAAAATTCCTTAAACACGTGAGATCAAAACTAGTGTGGTTAATTGAATGAGATAAAAAGAACAAAAGTATTACCGATTACAAAATGTTACTCTTTAATTTTATAAAATCAAACAAGTAAACAAGTTAAACCTTAAAATGTTTACTCTATGAACTAGGATTTAGCTTTCTAAGTTAGATAATAAATCTACAACTTGTAAGAAAGAAAAACAACTAGCTAAATATCACCTTGATTCAAAGATCAACATTCACATTCATAAGAGATTGCAATTTTGGACCTCCAAAGCCTCAACTTTATTGATAAGAATGATCACAACAACACATTAGAGGAGCATAGGTTCCTTCCTTCTATCCAAATAGAGAAAAAGAAACTTTCTTTTACAGAGTACCAAGCCTCGAGAGGTGTAACCAACTGAAGTAGAAGAGGGTGTGAGCTTTGAGACAATCATGGAAGAGCTTGAGCTGGAGTGGAGTGGGTTTTTTCGGAGGTAGGAGCCACCTCTCCATTGGATTCCCAACCATCCATTCATAACGTGCCAAACAGACATGACGTTAGACAAGTGAAGGAAGGCACAATCCTTTCTTGAGATATACTCGCTACCTTCGAAATCTCTCTTAAAAATGACGATTTATGATTGGAAACAACGCTCCCTCAATAAGAGACAACACATCTCATCCAACATGTTATGTCATGTTCCCTTAACTTTTTAATTTTGTTATTTTGTGTGTGTGTGTTTTTGGTGTTTTTTTACATGTTTGTTTTTTTTTTAAAGAAAAAAATGCTTTAAACGATGATTTAATCATTTGAAACATAGGAAGAGTGGGTTTAGGTTAAAGGAGGCATTCTGAATGTGAAAATGAGAACCTTCATCGAAAATTTGATATATAGATCACATTTTTATCACAATTTGAATTTCTCTATTTAAACTATTAAAAAATAGGCTATGTTTGTAGGAAAAATTAATTTTTTTGGATCTTAAAAAAAACATAAGGAAGACCAAGTGCAATGTTTATATGACTCAAAATATTGTCTATCATGTCTATATACATTGAGCCATAGAATTTAATAACCTCCTAAGGCTCGAACACCCAATTAATCATTCCATATTTGGAGGTGTAGATGAAAAACTCGAAAATTATACACTACTTATGCATCAATGCATAATTAGCAAGGACAAAAACACACTGGAATGGTAATTCAATGTCCAAGTCCCAGGAAATCCAAGTTTGTTATGTAGTATTGACCATGCTACCACACTTTATTGCAATGTTCCCAAGAGGTATGAACATGCAGTTATTAAAAAAAAACGAGACCACAATTGGTCTTGATGTAAACACATAACTTCTGAGCATTGATAATGAACAAAGAACATGTTCACAACTTTGACGACTCACCAAAAATCCACTTAAGTGAAACCCTAGTGGATAACAGATTGTCACATAATAGCTCTCTAATTAAACTTACATTACAATCATTGTGTAATTTTTATGCACAAATCCTCATAACTTTCACTCAATTAGTCATTTGATAACATCTATAAACTTTGCCTTGAATACATGGTCATTTGATCACCTCTCATTTTGGTCTTATATTGGTTATCAAGACACCCAATATTTGAAATATGACAAGAGGATCTGTATGTTTCTTACAACCACTAAATCACAAACAACTATTGTTAAATGGATTGTTTGGTAATATAGGTCTAATATAAATCTTGGTGTGCCTAAGAGTTTTAATTGGGATCATTGCCATCTTGTACCACTGTTATCTGGTTGGGAATTCATTTGAATTAAATCTGATCTAAACATTATGATAGTCCAATGATTTTAATAGCCGTCACTTAACTTACTTTCAAATGTTAAATTAGGTCTTGTGCAAGTGTTGATATTTCAAGTCGATTCACCCACTTTCTATTTGATCTAAATCATATTTGGCAGGTGACTTATACTGCTGCTAGGGTATTTATTGTTTCCCTAGGAATTGGATGAAATGTTCACACATGGTTAGCAAATCCAATCCTTGGTTTGATGACTTATGAGTGCTTTAGCCTAACGAAGACTTTAAACTCTTTGGAGACTTGGTAGTTATTTCCTAATCATTACAAAGTTCCCTCATAAGTGCAAAAGTAGATCACTAATGGCTATGTTATATTTTTGTAAGTATCATGTGTGAAATGATATAATGTCTCATAGATTATAATTTTACTCGAGAGAGTGATTTATGATCTTGGGTTTTTTATTAATTTGCAATAAGCACAAGAAGTGTAGGACTACGAGGTTGTGAAAATTGAATCCATAATCTATAGATGTAAGTGATATTTTATAAAGTTGGGATAACGTGTTGGATGCATATGTTAATAATTCCATGGATGACTTAACCTTTTGCTAGTATTTTGATTTCTAAGGTTTTTTTGCAAGTCCATAACGTCACTTACTATGTTCATGGTTATACATTGCTATGAATGATTTTTCAAGCATAAGTAATATCTCTTGGTATTATACATAATGTAATAGGACTTGCTATAAATATTGGTATCTTATGGTTCATTGAATTGATCACATATGATTGCTTATGAAAAGCAAAGGGTTAAATGCTTGTTTTATTTCATTATTTCATTAATGCTATGAGTTATTGATTGTAAATGATATATTGATACATTTTCATATTGGGAGTGATTTCATGCATACAGATATGGCTTAACGACATCTGGGATTCCTGGGTAGAAGACATGTGTCGACATCTCTAAATATATTCAAGAGTTGTCATTAGGTGGGTAAAACTATGGTTGACGGGAACCATACTAGACAGTGACCATTGTTGGGAGGAGTCTCCTTGCATCCTTGTTAGGTGCAAGATGTTAGGAATTCTCTTTGGCCTTGGTCTAGTACCCTTCTTCGAGTACTGCCACATTAGACATCACTGAGCATGGACTTGGACCCCACATACCTGATGTATATTGGAGACCCCATACACATCTTGAAACCAACCTATTGGTTGTCCTATTATTATAGTGCACTGAACACAACATTCAACAATATTACTCTTCATGCATCTAAGAGGTTGGGTGGTGTGGCCAAGGGTACGGTTGATCCTTCTTGGTTAGTGCCTTTAAATATTGGGTTGAGCATCATAATTGGATCTTATGGGTGGATACAAGAGCTATAGTAGCTTGAAAATCCCTTTAACTATCAAGTTTGCTTTGGTTTTGGGGTGATTAGTTTCAAGAAGCCCAAAGTGCCTCCTTTAAAGTAAATGTTTTTTTACTTTCATTATATCATATATTTGATTGCTCATAGTTACATTTCATGTAGCATTGAAATGTTAAATTGAAGTGTGTCATGTCCTTAATTTAAAATTCCTAGTTAGACACCTTATCACAAAATAGAGCTAGGTCGGTTTTTGGGGTTATCTAGGTCTTCTTAGTTAGCTTTAGAAAAAGCTTATCTATGGTCTCTCACTTGGTTAGCCTAGGTTCGTTTACTGTTGGACCTAGGAAACCTAAAAGAGGATATCCTTCCTATAATGACACGTTGGGAAGGAGGTCCATAGTTATGTCGATTTAGCAATCGATTACCTTTCCAATCCTTTGACTATTAGCCATTTGACATTACTATGGGGAATGCAGTTTTTAGATTCAAAAATATATATCTCGGATAGGGAAATGCCTTTAAGAAGAAACAAAGATCTATGGTGGAGATCATTTAAAGGAGTATCAAGATCGTGGATGGCCTCAATGATTTCTTCATCACGAGTAAAGATGTGATCAAAAGAGGAAGGGAGATACATGGATACTCTTTAATCCAAATATTTGACCTTCAAATGAGAAGATATTTAAGAATTATTTATCCCAACATGGACACAAGGATTTGAAAGAGGTTATGCAACATGTTGAAAGGAGATGATATAAATGGGGGATGAAGCCATATAATTTTCTTATGAGGGATCACTATGGTGCACCTTGAGAAATGATGAGTCCTTCAACAAACCATGGGAAATGCAATTGATAGTGGGGATTGAGCAAGTATCACCCTCAAAAGGAAAAATGTTTTTAGGATTCAATGTTTTGTTGGGTTTGCATGTAAGTTGGTTGATAATGACTTCTTTTAAGTCATGAGGGAATTGTATGATGTGGTAAATTAATGAGGTAATGAACTTCATGGCATATAGTAATTATGACCCAAAATCATGTTGTAGTTTGACATAATTTAAGACTATCTCGTCAACCAAATCAATGGGGAGGTTGGGGAGGAGACCTTGCGATTCGGAATTCATCCTTTAAAGGCTCACAAAGTAATTATCATGGAATGAGGTCAATTGAAGTGAACTTATTCCAAAAAATGTCGGACATTGTACATGTCAACGAATATAGTTGAGTATTTTCCTTTTTTGGAGACTCTTGAGAGGGTGACTTAAGTAAGATTACATGTTGATATGTTCACACCTTGGGATTCCATGTAAATGTGTTGATAAGAAAACTCATACACTTGGGGTGATCTAGAAGAGTTTGAAGCATATGGGTTCTATTATGCCACATTTTGTGCGAATACTATATTCCACAACTATTCTCTTTTGAGCAAGATGCATTCCAGAGTATTGAGGCCCATTTTTGTTTCTCTTGCGGCTTCCCTTCAATGTGATGATAATATATATGCTATTGTTTCTATTTCTATTCAATGATATGCCAGGATGATGCATTAAATGATGTTGTACTATATGTTCCTATTGGCATAGTTAATGTATTGATTATTTGATGAGTATAGTTAGTAGTATCACACTTTCAAGTTGACGAGGGTATTATATCCTTGATTTACTTATGTACCACTGAACATAGATAATTCTTGGTAGTTTGCAAGGACTTTTACCTCTTCTTTGGGTCCATATTATGAGCTTACATCCATAATCCATTTCACTCCATACTTTGGTCTACATCCATTGGTTTAAGGTTGATGAGTTGAGATCTTGATCTCCCCTTTGTGACCCCTTTACCATGAAGGCCTCACAATTTTCCTTTTGTGTCTTAGGCAATCTTGTGTTGCAACAATGTTTTCTAATGATATAGGAGGTTCACTTGTAAAACCATGGGGATAACTATCATCAACATGGTGATTTTCCATGGAGTAATGATATTTCCTAGACTTGAAGCATGAAAGTCTTTTCCCCTTCTTATGCCTCAAAAATAGCATGGAAATAAAGCTCTAGTCCAAAACTCCTTTTCCCTGCAAAGTCAAAACAAACTAAAGACCAAGTCAAAGAAAGAAAATCAAGCAAAATAAATAAGTAATTTTTTTAATGTGCCTCTAAAGAAAAACAAAGTCCAAGGTCTCCAAACTTAATAAGTACAAGACGTGAAGACTCCAATAAATCAAATGAAGACTAGTCCAAGAAGACAAAGTCCAAGAAGGAGCTAAAGCAAATTCAAATAAGGGGGCATTTTGAGTGACAATGGTTAAGGGAATATTATCTCATTACACGTGATCCATTTGTGAGACACATCCCTATTGTTTATATAAGTGGTAAATATGACAAAAATTCCCTTCCTCCTACATCTTGAGTCAATTGAATCACCTTTGACCAATAAATTCACTTCTCCAAACTTCTCCAATTCCGACTTTTCCACTCTTTAGAAGAAACTAGTCTTTGCAACTACTTAGATGTTATCATAGATTTGGTTTGTTCATAAATATCGTTTCTCATAAACATGTTTGAAGATACATGTAATGTAGGTATATTATCATGTATACATGACTATCTATACGATGACTCTCTGTGATGATTAATTGCATATGTTATGTATTGGTCCTTGTGGACACCCTTTCCTGTTGGTCCAGACTCCACTAGGGACAATTATGATCTTAGTACATATTGATCATTGCCATAAAGATTTCATTAGGTCTTCTTCCGAGTTTCAGGGTTTTAAATGCCAATGTATCAGCCTCGATAGGGACCAAAAGGGTCTTAATTCCTATCTTGAGTTTTACAAGGTATCCATGGATTCTAAAAGTATATCTTGGGTTCCCGTTTGGACACTTTCCAAAGTATATGCCATCAGATTGGTCACTATTGTCTCAAATCAATTAGTTCCAAAAAGGTGGTGGGTATTTCTCTAGAGATTGCAGTGTTGATTTTCATGGATGCGCATGGGGATGAATCTAATTAGTGTTTTTTAGATCTGAGATTCGATTTGAGCACCCATTTGGCTCTTATTCATCCTCCCAAACTTGCATGTCGAAACAGCCTCCAGACTGGTCAGATTCTATAGGGGCATATTTTTAATGTCAATGGGTATCTAGAAGACTTCATGATTATGCATGTGAATGACTCAACCACTATTTGGAGAATGACTTGGTATATTTGGGCACCCAATTGGCCCTACTACTTAGATCAACCTTCACCTTGTAGGGCATTGTCCATCTGGAGGGTCCTCCAGGCACTGGGAGGTTTTTTCAAGCTTATTTTAATAAATGAGAGATTAATTGATGGCACCCCTAAGGTTTTTCATTTAAGAAGCCTAAGTTTTTGTCTAATTTACAGTGAGATGTTAAAATTTTCCCTTCTGTTCTATTTCCCATTTGACATTGTACTTTTTAGATTAATTGATGGAAATTAGCCAAGTTTCCCTAACTCAATTTTGCTAAAGTGGTTAGTGGAACATATTTTGAGGTAAATTTGATGATGTGACTCACTTGTCATGCATGTGGAGGCATATTTGGATCCAATAAAGCATATATCAACTCAATATCTAATCCTAGCCACTCATCTCACCTTCCAACACATGGATTGACCTTCTTGAGCTAATTCATGTGGTGTAACAACTTCAAGGTAGGTTTGACTAACTTCTTGGATTAAGGAAACAACACATGGTTCTTGGAATTGGGTTTCATCATTTCCATGGTATTTTATAGTTGTATTGTTCAAAACCCATGGTATTGGGATTATTTTACTATTTTACGTATTAAGGGTTGAATTCACCCTCATTAAGTTCAATGATTTGGTTAGTTGGCACAAATGCTTGTCGTAAAGGGATAGAGATAGGCCATAGATCTAGAACCCTCATCTAGAGATCCTTAAAATTGTACAAACTATTGTAACAACCTTGGACCTCATCTCAAGTGAAATTTTCCTTCCTTATCCTATAAAAAGAAGGGTTGATTTCTCTCTTAGGGCTGAAATTTTGGGCTTTGAAATAAAAATACTCGGCTTTTCTTTTGCTAGTTTATAGTCTCTTCTTGTTGGTGGATGGTGGATATGGTTTATTTACTTATATTTTGGAGAATTCATAAGGGTTTGAGGTAATTGATGGTATTTTGCTTATATTTTGTAACTGTTAGGATATTTAGACACTTAGGAGTTAGTTAAGATCAACTTGTGTAATATATCCGTTAGATAAAAGTGTGTTTCTTTAGTATGCATTAGTATGCATTTGTAAATATTCTAATCTGACGGTCACGATATGTTCTAGACATAGAGTGATCCGACGGTTCAACTTCTCTTAGATCATACCTACCATTGATCTGTGGCTTAACACCCGATTGGTCTATGATATCTATTTAAAGAGAATAGAGGGTCCTTGGCTAGTTGATCGATTATGAGAAGCTCATGTAACTTTCTTTCTTTTGCATAATAAATTGCTCCAAGTAGCTATTTGGCTGGGGTCGTGGACTGTTTCCCTCTCGAGGGTTTTAACCACATGACAAACATTGGTGTATTGATCTGTGATCTATTTGTGTGAAGCGGTTGTTCTTGGTGTTCGGTCCTTTGGGAGTACCCTGTGTACCCTAACATGGTATCAGAGCCTTTATGAAGAGCCGCTTTCAGTTTTGATCAAGATCTGGAACCGGTGTTGCCGAAACTTTGAAAGGGTTTCTGGTTCTGGATTTTTTGTGCATTTTTGGCCTATGGGAGCTGTTCCATTGCGTCCGGAGCATCGTTTTCATTTGGAAATAGTTTTCGTTTCACCGAAAATCGTTTCCGTTTGTTCCAGAAACACCCATTTCGGCAAATCTGAAGGTATAATGTTACAGTGACGGATTTGTTTTTTTTTTTAAATCTCTCATATTTTATCAGTCTTATAAATAGATCTTTTGTTTTAGTCTCAGACTTTTGCCTTCCCTCGCTGCGTATGCTCTTTTTCGTGCACCTTGCGCGATCGCGGCGAATAAAAAACAGTGAGGGAAAGTTTTTTTTTCTTGTCTTCTCTGGTACGTATGCTCTTTGCTGTGCACCTTGTGCGATCACGACAAATCAGAAACAGCGAGAAAACTTGAAAACGTATACTTTTCGGGTAAGCTAACCAAGATCTAACCCCATTGTGTAGAAAAAGTTTTTTTTTGTTTGTTTTTGTTTTTCATTTTTTTGTGATTTGCAGGAAAAGAAAGCAAGCACGGAAAACAAGAGAGAAGAGTAAAAAAAAAAAAAAAAAACCCCTTCCTTTT